>JAWPHD010005833.1:0-155285 GCA_037043455.1 Cyrtodaria siliqua | reverse complement strand
CCAAACAAGTGTACATAATAATGTACATCTGATACATGCAAAGAAATGTACCTCTACATCTGTACAGCCAAACAAGTGTACTTCAGTACATCTGGTTTATAAATGCAAACAATGGTGCCTCTGTACATGCAAACAATGGTACCTCTTTACATCTAGACAAGTACTAGTACCTCTATACAGTACCTCTGTATATCAGTGAACATGAGTACATCCAAACAAATGCACCTCTGCACATATACCTCTGTACATCAAAGCAAGTATTCCTCTGTACATCCAAACAACTGAATCTCTGTATATTCAAACAGAGGTACACCTTTTTGGATGTAAAAATGTGTACCTCTGTACATCCAAGCCAGTTTATCTCTGTACCTAGACTGTACATCCAAACAAGTGTACCGGTACCTCAATTAATCTTCATTTGATATAATGGTCTCTGGCCTTCTAAAAAAAGGCCTTGAATATGTGTTTGAGTTGGAGTCACAACATTTTTACTTCTTAAAGTGCCCTCAAAGGGAACTTTAAGGACCAGAGTTGCCATCTTTAATGTATCAAATCATTTCCTGAAAACTTATTTGACATTTATCAAGTGTAATGAGCAAAACCAGTTTTTTATGTCCCAAGTGTACAATAACAATAGTTATATTTATGTGCAGTGTAAAATACTCATAGAGGCATTATCTATTAAACCTTATACAGCATATGTCAAGTAGAAGAATGTTGCCTTACTATGGAACAGAGAAAGAACAAATATAATTGTTAACAACAAAAATATATGATTTTACCTTTTTTTCTTGTAGGTTAATTTGGAATATTTACAAAATATCATGTTATTTTACCATTAGAACACTTCTCCAGACTATTTTTTATGGAAATTACACCTTTCTGCTTGCTGCCTTGTAATAGAATGAATTGTGGTATAATTTACCTGGAACTGACACCTCTCAATCAAAATTGTCAAATTTCATGTACACTTGGGACAACACAAATATGCCAGAATTATTTTTACATGCTATCTTACCATCACAATGTTGTCATAGCTGATGCCTATTGGACATGTTCTTACTAAAAAAGTGCTTAGAGATTGAAAAGGCATGTGGACTTTAAAAATATCTATCATTTATGCTAAATTGTACACTTGGGACAGTTTTTGACTGGTTATTGTATATGGCTGTCAACAAGTTCAATGAACAAGATAATGTATAGAAATGTAGAAAAACTTAAAGAATACATATTTATGTGCTGAAATAGAAAACTTTTATTCACCTCATTATCAACACCTTTTCTACCAGCACCTCAGTATACCAATTCTGGTGAAAAAGTGTGTGCAAAAAGTCTTAGTACACTTCAACTTCAAACTCTTATGGAAAAATAAAACATGTTTTGAGACGGGTTACATGTTATGTAACCGATAGTGAATATGCCATGCTACTGTATAAAAAAGACCATTTGCTGATATGTCAGCTGGATGCATAGTTATTCAAAACTAAAAATGGTGTTTTAGTTGAAATGTCACGCAAAACAGTACACTTGGGACACTTTTTGACATGTTTTTACAACATAAATTTTTAAGGAAGCAAGCTAATGTGATGAAACTTTGCATGAGAATCAACTCCCCCTAAACACATCTCCAGAACTTAAAAACTTAGTTATTTAGCTTTCTGGTAAATAGATATTGGAATGTTAATAAAAAGCTTCATTATTTTTGAAATCACCCAGATCCGCTCTGTCAATCAAACATATATTATATCTGACCATGCCAGTTGACCAATTAAAATCACATGCGGTATTTACCCTGTTACATAAAGCACATGCTGTTCCACAAACAAACAATTTATACAAAAAGAACACATAGTAATGTTTGTGGCCAAAATTGAACTTGGACAATGGTGGGCGGGGTTCATCGATTTGTACGGATCTATGTATATTTATATATATCTCAGTTAATTGTGACAGTGTGAATTTAAACATTTCAAAATCATTCCATTCTGGTAGTAAATAATCTTCTTTTTTTTCTGAGATTTGTTGCACTGAGTGCTACATTTTGCATGGAAAAATGCACATAATCATTTCACCGCAGTAAAATGTATGCTTATATAATATATCTTCAAGCCTGGAAATTTTTAAAATAATCCAAAATACATGAGCTGAGAAAATTGAATTTAAACAGAAAATGATTCTATATACACCCAAATGTACTGTACTCATAAACACTGGCTTCCATAAAATTTGTGATAGTAGAGAAAGGATAGAGAGAAGTGATAGTGTTACAGTATTATGTATTTTGATTATGGTCTTCCCTTTACTATATACATATATATTATAGTAAAGGGAAGACCAGAATGAACATACACACTCATTTTTTAAATATCTTTTTACTATTTTCGTGCGTAAATTTTGCTCAGCGATCAGGTCAGACATACATGATTTATTCTTTGTTTCTCAACCTAAATATACCCTACCGACTAGGAATTTCTTCATCAATTATCGAAAATCGCGGATTTAATGAAAGTTTACACAGAATGATTACACTACTTGTTCATGTGACCAAAATGGAGTGAATAGTTTACTGTTCTTTTATACCGTTGTTTCAAACTATTACAATTGACAAAACAACGGAAAGCGATCTCTACTCTTTTTTTACTGGCCGAAGAGCTTATGGGATGACAAGTTTTCCATCGTCCGTCCATTAACTTTTGCCTTGTGAACACTCTAGCTCCTTCATTATTAATCGGATCTTTTCCAAACATTACCAGGGTCTTTATATCAATGAAAGCTCGGACAAGTTCTGAAAAATGCCTCATTTTGCCTTGTGAACACTCTAGCACCTTCAATTGTTATTTGATCTGTTATTTGATCTTTACCAAACTTGCCAGATTGTTAATATCAATGAAAGCTCGGACAAGTTTGAAAACCAGCCAGATCGGATCAGTAACTGCAGAGTTTATATGACCCTTGTTTTTTCCCCTGAAAAATGTCATTTTCTGCTTTGTGAACACTCTAGCACCTTCATTTATTATTTGATCTTTACCAAACTTACACAGATTGTTAATATCAATAAAAGCGCGGACAAGTTCGAAAACCAGCCAGATCGGATGAGTGACACTGGAGTTATGGCCCTTGCTTTGCTAAAAAATGCCATTTTCTGCCTTGTGAACACTCTATCACCTTCATTTATTATTTGATCTTTACCAGACTTTAACAGATTGTTCACTAACATCAATTAAAGTTTGCACACGTTCGAAACCAGCCAGATCGGATGAGTAACACCAGAGTTGTGGCCCTTGTTTTTCCTAAAAAATGTCATTTTCTGCATTGTGAACACTCTGGCGCCTTCATTTATTATTAAATTTTGATCTTTACCAAAACTTGCATTTATATTGTTAATAATATCAATGAAAGCTCGGAAAACCAGTCAGATCAGATACATGTAGTAACGCAGGAGTTGTAGCCCTTGCTTTGCTGAAAAATGCCATTTTCTGCCTTGTGAACACACTAGCACCTTCATTTATTACTTGATCTTTACCAAATTTAGCCTGATTGTTAATATCAATGAAAGCTCTGACATGTTCGAAAATCAGCCTGATCAGACCAGTAACACCAGACTTGTGGCCCTTGATTTTTAGCTCTACTGATCAGAGATCAGCAGAGCTTATGCCGTGGTGCGGTGTCCGTTGTCCGTCCGTCTGTAAATTATTTTTTTTAGCGACTACTCCTCTGAAACTACTGAATGGATTTTCATTAAACTTTACAGAAATGATGCCCATGAAGTCTAGTTGATCCTAGAAATAAATCATGTTAATGTGAAATCCACCAAAATGCCTCCAAATCTAAAAATAGATTTTTAAAAAACAAGTTTGTAGCGACTACTTCTTGAAAACTCTAAGTGATATTGATATGGGACTTTTTCTAAAATGATCAGCATGACATGATGTTGGTCCTTGTCGAAAATCGTTTTGATTTGACATTAAGCATGTGGCTGCCAGTAGCCATCTTTGTTTACATAGAGTTATTTAGTAAAAACTTGTAGCGATTACCCCTCTGAAACTACTTGACGGATTTCCATGAAACTTCACAGGAATGTTGCTCTTGATGTCCTAGCAACATTTCAGGTCGGTCTGAAATTCAAGATGGCCACCACAGCTAAAAATAGATTTTCAAAAAACAAGTTTGTAGCGAGTACTTCTTGAAAACTATAAGTGATATTGATATGGGACTTTTTCTAAAATGATCAGTATGTACTGATGTTGATCCTTGTCGAAAATTATTTTGATGCGACGTTAAACATGGCCGCCAGCGGCCATCTTTGTTTACATAGAGTTATATAATGAAAATTTGTAGCGACTACTCCTCCGAAACTGTTTGACGGATTTTCATGAAACTTCACAGGAATGTTGCTCTTGATGTCTTAATTGATCCTAGCAAAATTTCAGGTTGGCCGGAAATTCAAGATGGCCGCCACGCCTAAAAATAAAATTTTCAAAAAACAAGTTTGTAGTGACTACTTCTTGAAAACTGTAAGTGATATTGATATGCGTCTTTTCCTAAAATTATCAGCCAGCAGCCATCTTTGTTTACATAGAGTTATATAATGAAAACTTGTAGCGACTACTCCTCTGAAACTACTTGACGGATTTTCAGGATAATTCACACGATTGTTGCTCTTGATGACTAATTGATCCTAGCAAAACTTCAGGTCGGCCAGAAATTCAAGATGGCCGCCATGGCTAAAACTAGATTTTCAAAAAACAAGTTTGTAGCGACTACTTCTTGAAAACTATAACTGATATTGATATGTGACTTTTTTTATAAATGATCAGCATGACATGATGTTGGTCCTTGTCGAAAATCTTTTTGATTCGACTTTAAACATGGCTGCCAGCGGCCATCTTTGTTTACATAGAGTTATTTTGTAAAAACTTGTAGCGACTACTCCTCTGAAACTACTAGACAGATTTCCATGAAACTTCACAGGAATGTTGCTCTTGATGTCTAAATGATCCTAGCAACATTTCAGGTTGGTCGGAAATTCAAGATGGCCGCCACAGCTAAAAATAGATTTTCAAAAAACAAGTTTGTAGCGAGTACTTCTTGAAAACTATGACTGATATTGATATGGGACTTTTTCTAAATTGATCAGTATGGCATGATGTTGATCCTTGTCGAAAATTATTTTGATGCGACGTTAAACATGGCCGCCAGCTTTGTTTACATAGAGTTATATAATGAAAACTTGTAGCGACTACTCCTATGAAACTACTTGACGGATTTTCATGAAACTTCACAGGAATGTTGCTCTTGATGTCTAATTGATCCTAGCAAAAATTTTCAAAACAACAACAACAAGTTGTAGCGACTACTTTTTGAAAACTATAAGTGATATTGATATGGGACTTTTTCTAAAATGATCAGCATGACATGGTGTTGGTCCTTGTCAAAAATCGTATTGATTCGATTTTAAACATGGCTGTCAGCGGCCATCTTTGTTTACATAGAGTTATCTAGTGAAAACTTGTAGCGACTACTCCTCTGTAACTACTCAACGGATTTTCATGAAACTTCACAGGAATGTTGCTCTTGATGACTAATTGATCCTAGCAAAATTTCAGGTCGGCCGGAAATTACAAGATGGCCACCATGACTAAAAATAGATTTTCAGAATACAAGTTTGTAGCGACTACTTCTTGAAAACTATAAGTGATACTGATATGCATCTTTTCCTAAAATGATCAGTATGACATGATGTTGATCCTTGTCGAAAATTATTTTGATTTGACGTTAAACATGGCTGCGGCCATCTTTGTTTACATAGAGTTATATAATGAAAACTTGTAGCGACTACTCCTCTGAAACTACTTGACGGATTTTCATGAAAATTCACAAGAATGTTGCGTTTGATGTCTAATTGAACCAAGCAAAACTTCAGGTCGACCGGAAATTCAAGATGGCCGCCATGGCTAAAAATAGATTTTCAAAAAACAAGTTTGTTGCGACTTCTTCTTGAAAACTATAAGTGATATTGATATGGGACTTTTTTTAAAATGATCAGCATGACATGGTGTTGGACCTTGTTGAAAATCGTTTTGATTTGACGTTAAACATGGCTGCCAGTGGCCATCTTTGTTTACATAAGAGTTATTTAGTAAAAACTTGTAGCTACTACTGCTCTGAAACTACTCGACGGATTTCCATGAAACTTCACAGGAATGTTGCTCTTGATGTCTTAATGATCCTAGCAACATTTCAGGTTGGTCGGAAATTCAAGATGGCCACCACAGCTAAAAATAGATTTTCAAAAAACAAGTTTGTAGCGAGTACTTCTTGAAAACTATAAGTGATATTGATATGGGACTTTTTCTTAAATGATCAGCATGACATGATGTTGGTCCTTGTCGAAAATCATTTTGATTCGATTTTAAACATGGCTGTCAGCGGCCATCTTTGTTTACAAAGAGTTATCTAGTAAAAACTTGTAGCGGCTACTCCTCTGTAACTACTCGACGGATTTTCATGAAACTTCACAGGAATGTTGCTCTTGATGACTAATTGATCCTAGCAAAATTTCAGTCGGCCGGAAATTACAAGATGGCCACCATGGCTAAAAATAGATTTTCAAAATACAAGTTTGTAGCGACTACTTCTTGAAAACTATAAGTGATGTTGATATGGGACTTTTTCTAAAATGATCAGTATGACATGATGTTGATCCTTGTCAAAAACCATCTTTGTTTACATAGAGTTATATAATGAAAACTTGTAGCGACTACTCCGAAGAAACTACTTGACGGATTTTTCGCAACTTCACAGGAATGCTGATCTAGCTATCAAAAACCTATCAGTAGAGCTTCAAGGTCATTGTCCTCTTTTTTTAATTTTATGACCCAATGGGGGTGCTGCGTTGGCGCACTTGGTGGTAATTAGGTCAAAAATCAGAAAAAAATACATATCTTGTCCAAATGTGAATGGATTTGATTCTAATTTGGTATGGCCATTGATGGACTAAAGGCACAACATATATAAACAGGTTGAGACCTCCTGCATAAAGCGGCCTCTCTACAGGGGAACTTACTGTAATTTACTATTACATAGTTTCTGCCATTAAGTTCATGTGTGGTGTTTCTTAGATGTGTAGATGCACAATAAGATTTGGTATTTTGGCTCCATCCACTGGGACCCCCTAAAACACAAAAAATTCTAATTTGGTATGGTCATTTATGGAGTATATAAAACGGTTTTCACCTCCTGCACAAAATGCCCCTCGAATGGGGTACTACTTGGGGAACTTGCAGTTATTTACTATTACGAAGTTTCCGTCTTGTGACGCTAACTCCCTCTATACTCTGAGAGATTTCGTGTTCATGTGTGGGGTATTTGTAAGTTAAGGATGTGCTGATGCACAAGTAAAAAAAAAGATGCATATCTTGTCCAGATTTATGTGAATGCATTTAATCTAAATTGCTATGCTCATTTAGGGACTCGAGGCACAACATATATAAAATGGGATTTGACCTCCTGTGTAAAGGGGCCCCGCTACAGGGATACAACTTGGGGAGCTATTTCAGAGTTTTGGCTCTACATGGGTACAACTTGGGGAACTTGCAGTAAGTGATTTGTTAGACTGCCATTTTGCTCAGTGCAGAGCAAAGAGTTTTGTCATATTTGCCACAACAACTAATTTAACCCCCACCCCCAACCACAGACTCCATAAAGCAAGTAGAGCGATTCAGGCCCTCTTAGGCCTCTTGTTTTTGTGTAAATCTTCATTCAATCCACCAGTTTCGATAACTGATGAATTTCCTAGCCCCTTGGTCGTATTACTTTCCCTTTGTCCCATTTATGTTTAAAAATAAAAATAGGACATAAAGTTAAGTATGGTAAGTGTGAACATCAAACTACATGTAACAAGTATAAACAACTTTTAAGTGTATTTAGGTATCTGGGGCAAAGAAATAAAAGTACTGAACATAGAATCTTTTCATTTCATTTATTTTCACTTACATGTTATAACCAAATAAATAAATTAAATCAGATCACTTAAAAAACAAACACTTCTCATCACACGTGTCATCACCTTAATTCAATCATCACTGCTACATCTGAATAATCATTATTTATGGAAGTCCATTTCTGCCATAAATCATTTCACACCAGCATGTCATCATTTTTACAAAATTGTCCTCCTTACAAAGCAGGGCTTGCACTGGTATGCGCAAATGTGCATACAAATGAAATATGTAGCAAGAAAGAAAAAAATTTGCGAAAGTGATTTGCACAAAAGAATATATATACACCAAATCTCTTATTTCCAACTGACAGATGCTGGAAGGGATCACCATCCCCCACTTCCCACTCAACCCCTCTTCCACTGCAAAAATGCCACCACTCCTTAAAAAAATCCTGGGGAAAGCTCTGTTCCAAAGTTACCTGAGCTTCCGATTCGTAAATGTTTCGAAATGTTCTAACATGATTTCTACTATAGAACAATACATCTAAAAGTTCTATCTGTAACCGCAGTTTGTTTTACGTAGTAAACAGGGTTATAGTTAAGTATCTCCGAATTTGTGGACCATGTTAGCTTGAAATTTCAAGTAATGCGTTTGTGCCATAAAGAAAACATTTGGCTCCAATGTTTTCAATTTGGCTCGAACTTTTTTCATTTGGCGAAAGTGATTGCGCAAAGGAAAAAATAGCCAGTGCAAGCCCTGCAAAGCCTGAAAGGACTGCTCGGTTGAAGTCCCCGTTTGATGGACAAGGCTAATTGAAGATACACTGACGCCTGTGATGTCATCAGAAGTTGTCTGGAAAACATGAGAAGAAGACATATTTGGAGCAGAGAATGAGGCATGAATTGAACACTTGAGTATGCAAACAGGATTTGCGGAAAAAAATCTCAAAACCCGCAAAGAATCCATCCTTGCAAATTGAGTTGTACCTTGGGAGCATTTTTTTTTTACAGATGTATTCTTCATAGTGAAAAGGGTACATTTTAGATAATCTTTTTTCAATAAATGTATCGCTGCTTTCAGTCTAATATTACTCAAAATTAAATACTGTCCAACCACATATTTATACCCAAATATTTATAATCACTTTATTTCATTTCAGTTTTTAACTGAGCTGACAAAGATGTTTCATAAAGGAAGAACTTCTGGAACAGTAACATTGACAATGAAAAAATGTAAGTACTCTAATATTGTGGGACGTGACCAAATCAATTTGACAACATAAATGTATTGTGAGAAATTTGACCAAATGAATTTGACCACATATTCTGTACAGACCACAATCATGTTGGTTTTGATAAGACAAAGTTATCATTGATGGTTTGAAACTTTAAGAGCCCCCATTTAAAAAAATACAAATATGTGATAAACATCCCAAACAAGATTGTCCTAAAAGAAAACGATATTCCGACTAGTGCTGATGAAAATAGTGGACCTAAACTGAATGGTTAAGCTTTACATATTTACTGCAACATTATTAGATAAAATTAATCAAAGGGGGTTAACTGTCATTTTGTAGAATCTTATTCGGTCATTGTATGATCTCCCTTCTACGGCAGTGGAAGTCTTTTGTCAAAATTTAATTTCTGTCTTTGTATGACCTTTCTTGTAACTGTTGTGGTGGTAATTTATCACATTAAATAATTTGTTTGACTTTTTTTCAACTCCAATTAAGGATTCACTGGCTGTAGCTGTGCACTGTATTTTTTTTGGCTGTTTTCATAGCCGTTATTGGGCTATATTCTCAATGCCAAAACATATATTTTTTCCTCATTTCTGAGACAAAAAATCTGAATTGAAACACAAAAATATATAAAAAGAAAGATAATAAAGAAGCATTAGTGTGACAAGTACTGAAAATGAAACATTATAAAGTGCCTCTGATGACCTTAGTGTTCTGAAAACAGTATTAAAGATACAAATATTAAGTGAATGTTACTGTATTTTTTCCCAATTTTATGAAAAATCCCATGAAAATTCCCAATTGTTACGGTATGGGTTATGTTCCCAAATTATAGAAAAAAAGCTCTGGTGTATAAATTTGTCTTATCCTTTCAGATGATGGAAAAGTGAAACCAAAGCCAAGAAAGGGTGTGTTACCCGAACCACAAGAGTTTAACTGTCTGGTCAGAGCAGCACTTGGTAACAAGAAGCTGAGTACAGTGGTAAGTCTACTGTGCAAGGGAATTACAATTTGTCTTGTCATTTTTATCAACCTGTAGGGAAGTATTATGTCATTGCCTTGTACGTCCGTCTGTCTGTCCGTTAACTTTTACCTGGCAACAGATTGTGACTAATATCTTTCAAAGTATAATGTTTACAACAATGAAATTTTGTAAACATCTTTAGCATGGTACAATGAATACATCTGATAATGGCACATAACTCTCTGGTAAAATATTTTATATATTCACCTGAAGAAAAAAATTTTTAACCTAGAGTTGAACCTTGCTTTTATAAGTGAATGTGGCTATTAACTTTCGAAGTATTAGGTGTACAACAATGAACATTTTCACGCATCTTCAAGATGATCCAATGAATACATCTTATAAGGTTCATAACTCTCTCATACATTTTAAGCCGCCGAAGGGCGGCATATAGCAGTCGCACCGTCCGTAAGTCAGTCTAGGTCTATAACTCTGGCATTCCTGGACGGATTTTCAAATAACATGGCACAAGTGATCACCACAACAAGACAACATGTCGCGCACAATATCCATTTCCGTGTCTCTAAGGTCAGGGTCACACTTAGATTTCAAAGGTAAAAAAAAAAAGTGCTTTCATGGAATTTAACCTTGCCAACGAGGGGTGTTTATACTCTTCTAGGCGGTGCCCTTGTTGTACTTTGTAGCTCACCTGTGCCACCTGATTCATAGGCTTAAAGTGCTATTGTGACTGCAATCGTCAGTTGTGACTATCATCAGTTGTGTCATCCTTCAACTTTTGCTCAACATTTCTCCACAGCCAATTTTGACTAAACTTTACATGAATGATCATGAGAAGATTTCAACATAACATGATGATGGTAAACATCTAATATGGCCACCATTTCTTAAGATAGCCAAAACTTAAAATACCTTCTTCCAAAGCTCCATTGAATAGATTTCGAAATCTGTTTTTCAGAGAAGTTTGTAATACTTAAAACATCAAGTTTGTTCAATCGATGGGATCCCATATTGAGATACATGTATTAAGAGAAAATTGTCACGAAAATCTTTTTCTGAAGAACCACTAAGACATTGTTTGACAACCAATTTTATGCTCTTACACAAAAGTGGAGCAGCCATAAATTAGTGTTACCTTTGTCTGTCCATCTGACCATCCATCTGTACGAAAAAGGTTTTACAATTCGTTAAGTCCATATCTCAGAAGCTGTAGAGCTGTCAAACTTCACATATGTCTATATTTTATATGGGGATTTTTTTATGTAGGGGGTACGAGTGTCTGACCAAAGAGAGAAGTGTGCTAACTGGGCAGGTCGCTACCACGAGGCAATCTGGAATCTCTTCTTTGGTCAGACACTCCTACCCCCCACATAAAGAAAATTACATTGTTTGACAACCAGTTTTATGCCATCCATCTATGCGAAAAAGGTTTTACAATTCATTAGGTCAATTTCTCAGACACCAAAGCTGTAGAGCTGCCGAACTTCACATGTCTACATCTATACACCTTCTAGTTTTAGAAGTGATTATGATATCCTTGACTCATGTTTATTCCAATGAATTATCGACTATCATGTTTATTCCAATGAAGTATCGACTATCATGTTTATTCCAATGAAGTATCGACTATCATGTTTATTACAATGAAGTATCGACTATCATGTTTATTACAATGAAGTATCAACTATCATGTTTATTCCAGTGAAGTATCAACTATCATGTTTATTACAATGAAGTATCAACTATCATGTTTATTACAATGAAGTATCAACTATCATGTTTATTACAATGAAGTATCAACTATCATGTTTATTACAATGAATTATCGACTATCATGTTTATTACAATGAAGTATCAACTATCATGTTTATTCCAATGAAGTATCAACTATCATGTTTATTACAATGAAGTATCGACTATCATGTTTATACCAATGAAGTATCGACTATCATGTTTATTCCAATGAAGTATCGACTATCATGTTTATTACAATGAAGTGTCGACTATCATGTTTATTCCAATGAAGTATCAACTATCATGTTTATTCCAATGAAGTATCGACTATCATGTTTATTCCACAATGAAGTATCAACTATCATGTTTATTACGATGAAGTATCGACTATCATGTTTATTCCAATGAAGTATCGACTATCATGTTTATTCCAATGAAGTGTCGACTATCATGTTTATTCCAATGAAATATCGACTATCATGTTTATTCCGATGAAGTATCAACTATCATGTTTATTCCAATGAAGTATCGACTATCATGTTTATTCCAATGAAGTATCGACTATCATGTTTATTCCAATGAAGTATCGACTATCATGTTTATTCCAATGAAGTATCGACTATCATGTTTATTCCAATGAAGTATCGACTATCATGTTTATTACAATGAAGTATCAACTATCATGTTTATTACAATGAAGTATCGACTATCATGTTTATTCCAATGAAGTATCGACTATCATGTTTATTCCAATAAAGTATCAACTATCATGTTTATTACAATGAAGTATCGACTATCATGTTTATTACGATGAAGTATCAACTATCATGTTTATTACGATGAAGTATCGACTATCATGTTTATTCCAATGAAGTATCAACTATCATGTTTATTACGATGAAGTATCGACTATCATGTTTATTCCAATGAAGTATCGACTATCATGTTTATTACAATGAAGTATCGACTATCATGTTTATTACAATGAAGTATCAACTATCATGTTTATTACAATGAAGTATCGACTATCATGTTTATTACAATGAAGTATCGACTATCATGTTTATTACAATGAAGTATCAACTATCATGTTTATTACAATGAAGTATCGACTATCATGTTTATTCCAATGAAGTATCGACTATCATGTTTATTACAATGAAGTATCGACTATCATGTTTATTACAATGAAGTATCGACTATCATGTTTATTACAATGAAGTATCGACTATCATGTTTATTACAATGAAGTATCGACTATCATGTTTATTACAATGAAGTATCGACTATCATGTTTATTACAATAAAGTATCGACTATCATGTTTATTACAATGAAGTATCGACTATCATGTTTATTCCAATGAAGTATCGACTATCATGTTTATTACAATGAAGTATCGACTATCATGTTTATTCCAATGAAGTATCGACTATCATGTTTATTACAATGAAGTATCGACTATCATGTTTATTACAATGAAGTATCGACTATCATGTTTATTACAATGAAGTATCGACTATCATGTTTATTACAATGAAGTATCGACTATCATGTTTATTCCAATGAAGTATCGACTATCATGTTTATTCCAATGAAGTATCGGCTATCATGTTTATTCCAATGAAGTATCAACTATCATGTTTATTACAATGAAGTATCGACTATCATGTTTATTACAATGAAGTATCAAATATCATGTTTATTCCAATGAAGTATCGGCTATCATGTTTATTCCAATGAAGTATCAACTATCATGTTTATTACAATGAAGTATCGACTATCATGTTTATTACAATGAAGTATCAAATATCATGTTTATTCCAATGAAGTATCAACTATCATGTTTATTACAATGAAGTATTCAGGGTTAAAAAAAAAGGGTCACACCATGGTGGTTTATATTTAACATGAAGCATCTAACAGGGCTTTTTTTCCACAAAATTTGGATGAAGCCCAGGTCTGTCCGTTTTGGAAAAAGAACACGCTTATTTCTCTTTGTGAAAGATGTAAGATTTCATCGCTTAAGTAAAAAAGACAAAACTATGCTTTATTTATATTTTAATCTATTATTTACTGTAATTACTGACTTCTCAGTCATAACTGACTTAGACAGACAAAAGCACTTTTTAGAATTAAAGTGTTTTCTCAAATTATGTGACTGCTGCTTTCTGATTGGGAAAACTATCTGCCACAATTGGGAATAAACAGTCAAGTTTTCAATTAGGAATAGGCCTGTAACAGGCCTCTGTTATATAAGGTAAAAATTCCCCGTCTCATTTATATGGATAATCATGTTTGTACAAATAAAGCTTCTGTTGATAAAAAGGTTTTTGTATAAAGCTATATACTCGTACAGGAAGAACATTAAACTTCTTTTAAGGAACTGTTGGATATAAAAACAAGAGGCCCAAGAGGGCCTGTGGACGCTCTACTGGCTCAAGATAAAGTTTATGTATAAGGGGCCATAAGTCTTTCATAAATCATTCAACCAGAACATGGCAATGACAGGTGACACTAGGCTTAGTACTGATCATTCTCGCCAAGATTCGCTTAAATCCCGCAAAGAATCCAGAAGAGACTAATCTGGATAAAGCTTGTGTATTAAAACATTTAAAGGGTCACAACTCTGCCAAAAATCATTCATCCGAAATATGGCGATGATCTGCAGAACTAGGTTTGATACTGATCATCCTTGTCAAGTTTCGCCTATATCCAGCCAGGGGTTCAGGAGAACTAGCCCGGAAAAAAATTGTGGTATCAAGACCCTTTAAAGGGCCATAACTTTGCCAAATATCTGTAAACCGGAACGTGACGATGATATGCACAACTAGGCTTGGTGCTGATCATCCCTGCAAAGTTTCATTGAAATCTGGTGAGGGGTTCAGGAAAAGTAGATCAAAGTTTGTGTATTAAAACCTATAAAGGGTCATAATTCTGCCAAAAAAATCCTTTAGCCGGAATACGGCAATGATTGCACAACTAGATATGGAATTGATCATCCCTAAAAAGCTTCGTTTAAATCCAGCCAGGGGTTCAGGAGCCGGCCAGGGGTTCAGGAGAACTAGTCAGAACAAAGTTTGTGTATTAAAAACTTTAAAGGGCCATAACTCAGCCAAAAATCATTCAACCGGAACACGGCGATGATTTGCACAACTAGACATAGAAACGATCATCTCTAAAAAGTTTCGTTTAATCAGGCCAGGGGTTCAGGAGAACTAGTCAGAACAAAGTTTGTGTATTAAAACCTTTAAAGGGCTATAACTCCACCAAAATCATTCAACTGGCACACAGTGACTATGTACAACTAGGCTTGGTACTGATCATTCCTGCATAGTTTCAATGAAATACGGCCAAATGAAGGCCCTTTCGTCTTAATGAGGTCAAGATATAGCATATTTCAGAAAATCAAGGGCCATGACTCCGATGTAAATGGTCCAATCTGGATGATTTTCGAACTTGTCCAAGCTTTCATTGATATTAACAATCTGGTAAAGTTTCTTAAAGATCGGATGAAAGATGAAGGCCCTATCGTCATTACGAGGCAAAATATAGAATTTTTAACTAAATCAAGGGCCATAACTCCACTGTTACTAGTCCGATCTGGCTGGTTTTCGAACTTGACCGAGCTTTCATTGCTATTAACAATCTAGTAAAGATTCATAAAGATCACATGAAAAATGAAGGCCCTATCATCTTAACGAGGCAAAATATAGCATTTTTAACTAAATCAAGGGCCATAACTCATCTGTTACTGGTCCGATCTGGCTGGTTTTCGAAATTGTCTGAGCTGTCATTGATATAAACAATCAGGTAAAGTTTTGTAAAGATCAGATGAAAGATGAAGGCTCTATCAAATTAACGAGGCAAATATAGCATTTTTAACTAAATCAAGGGCCATAACTCCGCTGTTACTGGTCCGATCTGGCTGGTCTTCAAACATGTCCGAGCTTTCATTTATATAAACGATCTGGTAAAGTTTGGTAAAGATCGAATGAAAGATAAAGGCCCTATCGTCTTAACAAGTCAAAATATAGCATTTTAACTAAATCAAGGGCAATAACTCCGCTGTTAATGGTCCGACCTAGCTGTTTTTCAAACTTGTCTGAGCTTTCATTGATATTACCAATCTGTGAAAGTTTGGTAAAGATCAAATAATAAATGAAGGTGCTAGTGTTCACAAGGCTTAATATGGCATTTTTCAACAAAACAAGGGCGATAACTCCGGTGAAATTATTTCGATCTTGCCGGTTTTCGAACTTGTCCGAGCTTTCATTGATATAAAAACACTGGCAAAGTTAAGTATAGGTCCAATTAATATTGAAGGCCCTAGAGTGTTCACAAGGAAGAAAATAGCATTTTTCAGAAAAAACAAGGGCCATAACTCCGGTGTAACTGATCTGATTTAGCTGGTTATCGAAATTGTTTCAGCTTTCATTGATATTAACAATCTGTGTAAGTTTGGTAAAGATTAAATAATAAATAAATGTGCTATAGTGTTCACAAGGCAGAAAATGGCATTTTTCAGAAAAAACAAGGGCCATAACTCTAGTGTTACTAATCCAATTTAGCTGATTTTCGAACTTGTCCAAGCTATCATTGGTATTAACAATCTGTGCAAGTTTGGTAACGATCAAACGATAAATGAAGGTGTTAGAGCATTCACAAGGCAGAAAATAGCAATTTTCGGAAAAAACAAGGGCCATAACTCCGGTGTTACTGTTACGATTTGGCTGGTTTTTGAACTTGTCCGAGCTTTCATTGATATTAACAATATGTGCAAGTTTGGTAAAGATCAAATAATAAATGAAGGTGCTAGAGTGTTCACAAGGCTTAATATGGCATTTTCAGCAAAACAAGGGCCGTAACTCCGGTGAAATTTATCCGATCCGGCTGGTTTTCGAACTTGTCCGAGCTTTCATTGATATAAAGACACTGGCAAAGTTTCGTAAAGATTCGATTAATAATGAAGGCCCTAGAGTGTTCACAAGCCAAAAGTTAACAGACGGACGACGGACGGACGACGGATGGACGACGGACGGACGGACGACGGACAACTCGCCATCCCATAAGCTCTGCTGGCCTTCGGCCAGTAGAGCTAAAAATTAAGTTTACTTGGTCAAGAGCACTGTTGCTATAAATAGAATTTTGTTTTCGGCTCAGTGGATAGTTCCGACATTAATTTTATAGCTCCGTCTTCTATTTGTTCCTTGGTATAGTTCCCACAAACATGTGATCTGTCGTATTTTAAAGTTGTTTGTGGGACAACCCATGCTTTTGGTACAGATGTAAATATAGACTGAACGGTTAATTGGCTCGAATTCCTTGCGGATATAGATATATTGAAAGATCGGAACTATATATTGCTATAGTTTTTAGCTCTACTGGCCGAAGGCCAGCAGAGCTTATGGGATGGCGAGTTGTCCGTCGTCCGTCCGTCGTCCGTTGTTAACTTTTGTCTTGTGACAACTCTCGGGCCTTTATTTTTCATCCGATCTTTACCAAACTTTAACAGGTTGTTAATATCAATGAAAGCTCGGACAAGTTCGAAAACCAGTCAGATTGGAATAATTTCACCGGAGTTATGGCCCTTGTTTTGCTGAAAAATGCCATATTAAGCCTTGTGAACACTCTAGCACCTTCATTTATTATTTGATCTTTACCAAACTTGCACAGATTGTTAATATCAATGAAAGCTCGAACAAGTTCGAAAACCAGCTAAAGCGGATCAGTAACACCGGAGTTGTGGCCCTTGTTTTTTATGAAAAATGCTATTTTCCGCCTTGTGAACACTCTAGGGCCTTCAATATTAATCGGATCTTTACTTAACTTTGCCAGTGTCTTTATATCAATGAAAGCTCAAACTAGTTCGAAAACCGGCAAGATCGAAATAATTTCAATGGAGTTATGGCCCTTGTTTTGCTGAAAAATGCCATATTAAGCCTTGTGAACACTAGCACCTTCATTTATTATTTGATCTTTACCAAACTTGCACAGATTGTTAATATCAATGAAAGCTCGGACAAATTCGAAAACCATCTAGATCGGACTATTAACAGCAGAGTTATTGCCCTTGATTTAGTTAAAAATGCTATATTTTGCATCGTTAAGACCACAGAGGCTTCATTGTTCATCCGATCTTTACCAAACTTTATCAGATTGTTAATATCAATGAAAGCTCGGACAAGTTCGAAAACCAGCCGGATTGGACCAGTATCGGCGGAGTTATGGCCCTTGATTTAGTTAAAAATGCTAAATGTTGCCTGGTTAAGACGATAGGGCCTTCATCTTTCACTCGATCTTTACCAAACTTTACCAGATTGTTACTATCAATAAAAGCTCGGACAAGTTTGAAAACCAGCCAGGTCGGACCAGTATCGGCGGAGTTATGGCCCTTGATTTAGTTCAAAATGCTATATTTTGCCTCGTTAAGACAATAGGGCCTTCATTTTTCATCCTATCTTTACCAAACTTTACCACATTGTTACTGTCATTGAAAGCTCGAACAAGTTCGGAAACCAGCCATATCGGACCAGTAACAGCGGAGTTATGGCCCTTGATTTAATTAAAAATGCTATATTTTGCCATGTTAAGACGATAGGGGCTTCATTGTTCATCCGATATTTACCAAATTTTATCAGATTGTTAATATCAATGAAATTCGGATGAGTTTGTAAACCATTCATATTGGACTAGTAACAGCGGAGTTATGGTCCTTGATTTAGTTCAAAATGCTATATTTTGCCTCGTTAAGACGATAGGGGCTTCATTGTTAATCTGATCTTTACAAAACTTTACCATCTTGTTAATATCAATGAAAGCTCGGATAAGTTCGAAAACCAGTCAGGTCGGACTAGTAACAGTGGAGTTATGGCCCTTGGTTTAGTTAAAAAAGGCTATATTTTGCCTCGTTGAGAAGATAGGGTTTTCTTTTTTCATCCGATCTTTACTAAAAATTACCAGATTGTTAATATCAATAAAACCTTAGACAAGTTCAAAAACCAGCCAGATCGGACCAGCAACAGCATAGTTATGGCCCTTGATTTAATTAAAAATGCTATATTTTGCCTCGTTAAGTCGTTAGGACCTTCATTTTTCGTCAGATCTTCATCAAACTTTACCAGATTGTTAATATCAATTAAAGCTCAGACAAGTTCGAACACGAGCCTGATCGGACCAGTAACAGCGGAGTTATGGCCCTTGATTTAGTTAAAAATGATATATTTTGCCTTGTTAATACGATGGGGTCTTCATTTTTCATCCGATCTTTACCAAACTTTACCAGATTGTTACTATCAATGAAAGCTCCGACAAGTTTGAAAACCAGCCAGATTGGACTATTTACACCAGAGTTATGGCCCTTGATTTCATTTTTTGAAATATGCTATATTTTGGCCTCATTTAGTAGAATGGCCAAATTTCATTGAAATTTTTCAGGAATGATCAGTACCAAGCCTAGTCGTACATATCGTCACTGTGTTCCAGTTGAATGATTTTGGTGGAGTTATGTCCCTTTAAAGGTTTTAATAAACAAACTTTGTCCTGACTAGTTTTCCTGAACCCCTGTCCGGATTTAAACAAAACTTTTTAGGGATGATCAGTTCCAGGTCTAGTTGTGCAAATCTTTGCCGTGTTCCGGTTGAAACATTTTTGGCAGAGTTATGGCCCTTTAAAGGTTTTAATACACAAACTTTGTCTGGACTATTCTCCTGAACGTCTCCCCACATTTCAACGAAACTTTACAGGGATGATCAGCACCAAGCTTAGTTATGCATATCATCGTTGCATTCCGGTTAACAGATTTTTGGTGGAGTAATGGCCCTTTAAAGGTTTTTGATACACAAACATTTTCCGGGCTAGTTTTCCTGAACCCCTGGCTGGATTTTAACGAAACTTGACAAGGATGATCAGTATCAAGCCTAGTTGTGCATATCATCGCCATATTCGGGTTGAATGATTTTTGTCAGAGTTATGGCCCTTTAAAGGTTTTAATAGAGAAACATCCAGATTAGTCTGTTCTGAACTCCTTGCTGGATTTCAACGTATCTTGATGGGGATGATCAGTACCAAGCCTAGTTGCACCTATCATTGGCGTGTGCAGAGTTATGGCCCCTTAAAAGGTTTAATACACTAACTTTGTACAGACTAGTTCTCCTGAACCTCTGGCTGGATTTCAGCGAAATGGGGATGATCAGTACCAAGCCTAGTTGCCTATATCATCACCATGTCCTGGTTGAACGCTATTTGAAAGAGTTATGGCCCCTTGTGCATAAACTTTATCTTTAGCCAGTAGAGCGTCCACAGGCCCTCTTGGGCCTCTATTTTAAAGCCGCAATCCCGCGAACAACAGGCACATTTTACAACAGATGTACACCGTTCTTAAACCTAATGATAAGGTATATTTGTAAGTAGATATGTTGCGAATACTATGATATACATCACCTTATTGTTAGGGTTTCGGAAACTTCGAATTATGGGTTACCAACTCTTTAATTCATTTTACGCACTTACAGTTACGTGTATTGTAAGTATCCATGAATAAATCTAGACTTTTAATTGGCACATACGCATTATTTTATGACCTCAACACATAGATAAAGTTTAGAAGAACGATTTTGTAAAGGAATTTGGCATTTTTAAGTTTCTTTAAGGTATTCAGATGAAATTTCATTGATATATTCCTAATATCAAAAGGAAGCATTAGATTGCTTTTCAGGTTATTCGAATCAAACTTACTGTTACTATTTATAAAAATGTTTTTCACTTAAGTAACCGATTTCGATCAGTACATTAATGCACTTGGCAATTTTTTGATAAATGTTTATGCTCCCCGAAATTTTCTGGGGAGCATATAATTGCCGCTTTGTACGTCCTTCTGTCCGGCCCACTTTTGTCCAGAGCATAACTTCAAAACTACTAATGGCACTACAGTGAAACTTCACACAATGATAGAGGGCAGTGAGAGAAAGTGCAGAGTGCAAGAACCGTATGTCTTCTTTCAACTTAGAGTTTATGATTGCCCTTTGTAATTTTATACTTGAATTCTTGTCCGGAGCATTTATAAGTCAAAAGCTGCTGATGGAACTACAATGAAACTTCACATAATGATAGCGGGCCATGAGAGGAAGAACAGAGTACAGTAACAATAACATAACTCATTCTTCATTTACATTACAGTTATTGCCCTTTGTAATTTTGTACTTAATATTTTTTTCCGGAGCTTAACTTCAAAACTATTTATTGGATTGCAGTAAAACTTCACACAATGATAGAGGGCTTTGAGGGGTAGTGTAGGGCACCAGGACTATAACTCTGTCTTCAAAGTTATTGCCCTTTGCAATCGTATACTTACAATTAATTTTCGGAGAATAACTCGAAAATCACAAATGGGATTTTAATAAAAATTTCACACAATGACAAAAGGCAATGAGAGAAAGTGTAGAGCACAAAACCATAACTATATCTCAATTCAAAATAGAGTTATTGCCCTTTGGAAGTTTAAACTTATAATTTATGTCCATAGCATAAGTCAAAAACTACTAATGGGACTGCAGTGAAACTTCACACAATGATAAAGGGCAATGTCAGGGAGAAAGTGCAGAGAGCTAAAACCAATCTTCATTCATATATTATAGTTATTGCCGTACTTGTAATTCTTGTCCTGAGCATAGGTAAAAAACTACTAATGGAACTTCAAATTGAATACGGGGGCGTCCGTGGCCGAGTGGTTAACGTCTCTGACTTGAAATCACTTGCCCCTCACCGCTGTAGGTTCGATCCCTCAGGGGCCTAGGAATCTTTATGTGAGGAAGCTATCCAGCTGGCTTGCGGAACGTTGGTGGTTCTACCCAGGTGCCCGCCCGTGCACGAAAATTGCCCGGAGGGGCACCTGGGGTCTTCCTCCACCAATGGAAGCTGGAAAGTCGCCATATGACCTAAGCTGTTGGTGCGACTATAAAATCCAATTCAATCAATCAATCAATCAAATTGAATACTGCTGGGTGATACAAGGCCATATGATTAGTTAGAGGATACATTTTTGGGAGCATCCATCGGTTTTACTGATTTTCTTGTTAAATCTGGTTACAACTGTAACTGAAATGATTTATTTCGCATTTATGCGTGTGAATTTGCTTTTATCAAGTTACTGTAATGTTTTTTTTGTTAATATAAGTGTTTTGCTTTTATTTCAGATTCACCAAAAAGATGTTAACAAGTTTCATATGGTAAGTTGACTGTACTTATTTATTTTGGAGAAAAAAACTCTAATTAGGAATTTATTTTTTGGTGCCAGTTAAATGTTTGCTATGATATGTATGATACCTATATTTTATGCATAAAGCATGAAGTATATTGCATGACATATGTATTGAAATTAAAAAATAATAATTCCAAAGTATATTTTTTAAATAACAAAAGAACACGGTAGGATATATTTTATTTCTAACTCAAGCATTTTAAAACTTTCTCAAGACTTGTTCAGCCTATTTTGTCAGTTGTTCTTGTCTAGCATTTTGGAAGAAAAGAGTAATCTATTGCTTTTTGAGATGGCTGCTGCATCAGTGTTTAAGTTTTGTGGTTAGGTCAGTCTCTAATAACTGTATGCACTAGAGTGACCAAATTTGGGTCTCTATTGCATCTTGGGTATTACATCTCAACATGGCATAGCACATACATGTATCACTTTCTTTTTATGGACCAGTCTGATAATGATGGTGTGCAAACTTCTGTGTCGGTATGACCTACTTCCTTCAATAAAAAAAAAGTCGCATCTCATTTTTGATACAATTATAGACTTATAAAATTCAGTTTCTCACCTTATTGGTGCAAGAAGGTTATGAATATCATGCGATGCTGTTTTTTATTGTGTTGTCTGCCTAGCATGGCAGACACTTAGGGATCAATTTGTCTGTCATCCATCGTCACGGTCCATCCGTCACACTTTATCCTTAGGAATCACTTGGACTATCATCTTTCGTGGTTGTCCGACCGTCCGTCACACTTTAACCTGCAACCTAACCTATTGTTCAGGGAGCTTGTTTGAGCCAAAAGTTTTTCCGCAGTAGCTTGAGCAATTTAAATAATACGTACGTCAATTATTTATCATAAGAACTGGTATTTTTAGTGGTAAATAGAAATACCTTAATTTTGAAAGTCGGTTGAGAAATATATTTTACAGCCTAAATGATTTTTTGATGGGTCTTTTCCCATGTAAATTCCTTGTTGGTGGGACAGAGAATTTTTTTTTTTTTTAAATAACTTCAGTTAGCCTTCATATTTTGCTATACAACTTTCATGGTGTCTTAATTTACGAATATCCAATATTTTATTTCTAGAAATTGATCAATTTTGTCTGAAAAGTCCAAAAAAAACTTTGGCTGATACAAGCGCCCCAAACAATAGGCCATAACTTGAAAAGTATTTGACCTATGTTCATGAGACTTCACACACTCCTTCATCTTTACCCAAGCAATGTTGTAACACATGTCCAATAACTCTGACTTTCATTTTTTCGAAGTAATGCCCACCTTTATAAAACTTTAACCTGCAATTAACCTAACCAAGATCACGGCAGGCGACACAAGTTTTCCGTGGATCACCCTTCTAGTCTGTAAATCATTTACTTCATATCTATTTCAATTGTGGCCTAGCATTGTAGGCGAGACGTTTGTTACCACAGAATTATTGGTTTAATATAGACTTTTATAGTAGATGATGTATTAATGCAATCAGGGATCATTGTTATGCTACTCAGTCTTACAAATGTCGTTCCCAACAGGACATAGGACTCCCCTAATGCGAGCTGGAAATAGAATACAATGGTTTTGAATTGGATGGGGATCGAAGTCATGACATGTATTTTTAGTAATCGTTTTCATCTCTTTGTGCATCACCATTCCAATTTCCATCCCAGTATGATCTGAAGCTCTTAAATGATTGTAAAATTCTTCATTCTGCTTTTTATTTCTCATTTGTTTGTCTTTTAAAGTTGGTTTGATCATATTTTATTTCAAAGATGACATAATACAAATGTAACATACAATAATAAATGGATAAGAATGAAAGTAATATGTTTATGGAGGTCCTTTCCTTTTAGCAATGGTTTCATAAAAGAGGAAAACAGAATTTGAAGCATAGAAAAATTAAAATGATTAAAGGCAAACAAGTTAAATACATGAAAAAGAATGAACGTACAGGATAAACATACTGAAACGAGGAGTCCACCCTTAGTTGTAGGTATGGAGTTATTGAGGTATAGCGTAGCGGGGTCTCAGCCCACCATAATTATGTCTGCCATGAAGAAATGGTAATGGAGACTGGCCTTTCCGTCTCCACAAATCTTGTCTGTTCTACTCCACCTTAACAGCTTGTTGGATTTTAATGAAACTTTGTACAAGGCATAACTATGAGGTCTAGTTGTGATCTGATTTTGAGGTTATTAGGTCAAAGGTCAAGGTCACCATGACCCGATAATAAAAAATCATGTCCCCACTGTAGCTCCATTTCCTCTGCAGCAAATCTCATCAAATGTCATGGGTTTATGACTGCCTGTGGTGAGAAGATGACACATGTTGATTTTGAGGTCAGTAGTTCAAAGGTCACTGGGAATCATTCATCACAAATTCTGACTGTGCAACGCCTCCTAATGGCACATTGCATTTTGACGAAACTTTATCTCAAGCATATCTGATTTTGAGGTCCATTTTCTCTGGAGCAAATCTCATCAAACTTCGTAGGTTGACTGCATGTTGAAAGAGAATGACCCCTATTGATTTTCTGGTCAATAGCATGACCCATCTGCCACAAATCAGTGTGATGTTTTGTGCATATGTGATTTTGAGGTACAAAGTAGGTGTTAGTAGGTCAAAGATCAACTGTGAATATAATGAAAAATATTTTCCGGGCTGGAACTCCACTTTCTCCAAAAGCAAATCTCATCAAACCTCATGGTTGACTGCCTGTTGGATTCTGCTGAAACTTGTACGAAGCACCAATATGATGTCTAGTTGTGCACATCTGATTTGAGGTCAAAGGTCAGGGTCATTGGGACCCGATAATGAAAAAAACTTTGCTTGCACTGTTATTCCACTTCCCCTGAAGCAAATCTCATCAAACTTAATAGGTTGACTGCGTGTGGTGAGAGGATGATCCCTATTGATTTTGAGGTCAATAGGTCAACATTTTTCTATTGTTTTTGGCTTTTCATGTTACATAAACAATTTTTTTTTTAAATTAGAAACATTTCCACAAGTCCTTATGTCATCCAAAGACAAATCCTACCCACTGTCAAATATATTCTAAAAAGGTTGTGCATTGGAGACTGGAGGGAGACATGTTTTTCTTAAAAAAAAAAAAAAGTGCTGTAGTTTATAACGTTCTAGTTTATAAGTTTTTATAACAAAATTATGGTTCAGTATAATAATCATGTGCACATAAAGTGTTTGAAAAGTAATAAGATTTCTTTATTTTATAAAACATGATTAACTTCATTAATCAAAGTGAATATATATACCAGATATATTTCAGTTTTAATAACAATTAATCATGAATAACCAGATTGTTGATGGCAGGCCTATTATCGTCTGTCATTTATATTTTTATTTATTTCTGAACAGTACCCCTAGGGCTTTAATAATGCTGCTTTATCTCCAGGTTTTTCGGAAGTGTTATCTCCAGAACGTGAATACATGCATATTAGCTTCATTGTTTTGCTGTAAAAAGGTTTCATGTCCAATAGTGTGCTTGCCTTTTATCTTGTTACATCAATGGAGGCATTTAAAAGCATAACATGCTTGTTGGCTATTTGTATATGCCTGTTTGAAAGATAGGATGTATTATGATATTGCGTCGTCCGTCTGTACGTCATTCCATCCGTAAACAATTACCACTTCTGTGTGGTAACTTCAAAATTATAACACATACCCTCATGCCTCATGAAACTTTTCATAATTACATTGCCCTTGGTGAGAGGAGGAACACTATTGTTGTTTGCGTCAGTAGGTCAGGCGTCAAGTTTGCCATGAATTTATATGTACATACATATATGCATTCCTCACAAATAATATCCACAGTGCAACGATGATCCCTATTGGTTTTAATTTAGTAGGTCAAAGGTCTAGGTCACTGTATCCTGATCAAGAAAACTGGTTTTCCAGCTGTTATTCATGGCCTGTATTATCTATCTAGGAACTTTTTTCAAATTGTGATAACTGTTAAACAACAATTTAACCCAGATCAATTTGTTAATCAGTAAGGCAAAAACAATATATAGGTGTGAAAAAATAGGGTAGGTCAGTTGGCATTTTTTTTTTGAGCAAGATATTTGTGAGATTCTATTATCTCATAAGCCCCATGCAAGTTGATGATACAACTGAAAGTTTCTCTGTGATGTTGTCATCAGTTTACCTCGATATAAGACCACCCCAGTTAAATTACTCATTCCTGTTACAAATAATAGGACACTTTAGACCAAAAGACCTTTGTTTAACATGCATTTTACTAAATAGTTTAATAGTTAATTAGCATCGCATTGTTTACCTGAAAGAAAAACGTTCAACTCTGAATGTATCATATGACATTCCAGGCAAATCATATGGCTTACCTACATACCTGGCACCATATCAGTTTGTGTATTAATTTGTTTGTCGTTAAGTCATATTGACACCTAGGGTATTTTTAAAACACACTTAGCAAATGAGCATAATATTCCCCGTAAGGCGGCTTCAGAAATGATTTTCCTGATTTACCATGAAGAAATATTCCCCTCCAGAAATAAGCACTTCAATATATTTGGGGGAATAAATTTGCTTGCACAAACTTAATCAAGCTATGTGACTTTGACCTTATATATGCATATATAATCCAACAGATAGCGATGTACAAAAACTAACTTTTCGTTGTGGAAATCAAGTTTGTATAGAACTGTAAATGCAACAATGGCGAAAAACGACCAAACCTCAAGGGTCAAATGATTTGAAAAGATGGTTCCAGGCCAATAACATTTATTATATTGTCCTGGAGAATCAGGATTGTACAGTTGAAACCCATTCGGCAAACAAAATTATCCACCTAGGGTGTTAAACAATTTAATATTGCGTTATATTGGGAATGTTGAAAATATTTTTTCTAAGAAAACTGACAAGTCAATGCCATTTCCATCGACATGGAAAATTGAGCTTGTGAAAACATGTAAAACGATATATTTTTCCTTAGAAACTGCTTAATTAGAAAATGGTAGAATCATTTAAAACAATATTTATTCAAGAAATGCAGTGCACACTATGCCATTTATTACATGGACAGGATTTGAAAATCTTTCAATGAAAACTTATATAAATTCATCTCCTTAAGCACCTGTTTGAGGGTGGGAGCGGGGAGGGGGAGGGTGTTAAAAAATGAAAAAATTGAAGTTGTTTCGGGGTATAACAGTGTTCACACCAGTACACAGTATTTAATATTTAACAGATAATATATGGTGCTGAGGTCCATATGCAAGTTTATGGACTGGGCAGTCAGACCTAGAATGTTATATGGACCGAAGCGAAGTCCATACATTTCATATGGACCGAAGCACCATACATTATTTGTTATATTATACCGAATCTGATCAACAAATTAAATCAATACGTTTTATGATTTATTTTGACGTCGTTCTTTTCACACGTCCGTTAATATAGCTATCGGACCGGGCGCCCATTCAATATGCAACTTTATAGACCGGATGACGTCACATTAAACAAAGAGTGCAATATGCAAATGAGGTATAATATTTAGATATATATGTAAGAGAACAGTATATATAATGCCTAAAATATAAAAAATGACTCAACGAAACAATGTAAAACATTAGCAGAAAGTCGGAAAGAAAACTAAAGCCAATATGATGACGTGCAATCGCAAATGCCCATTTTTAAATCGTAATTAAAAAGAAAAAATGACACACCCTTTGTGGTAGAGCATCCACATCGCATGTGGAAGGTGGTGGGTTCGATTCCCGTCCAGGCTGAGATAAAGACATCATCAAAATAGTTCTAATAGATCCCTTGACATTCATCATATAAATTGTAGTGCCAAGACTGGTCAGTGTCGGTATTATGTCACTGGGTGGGGTAACATGTCATCACAGTGTCTACGGCATAGTATTCCAGGGCCTTTTTACCTTCTTTGCAGCGGCCTGTATAAGGCCCCTTCCCCAACCAAATTTCTTTTAAAATCATACAGTTTTTCCCATTTTTGAAACTTACCTCTGGAAATTTCATTCCCCATTCATGGATTTTTTTCCCCAATTTAGGTCAAAAGGCCCTGTATTCCAGTGTGGCAGCTTGATAAAGTTGAGCATTGAGCTCACTGATACAAGTGGACTCTCAGGGGCGGATCCACGATTTCAGCTTAGTGGGGGACGTGGGGTGTGTAAGATTTTGGTCAATTTTCGGGTCCATTTCTAGCCTCATAAAATGGTTGCGGTAGTGCATTGACAGGGAAAAAAGTCTGTTTTCAAATAAAAGGATTTAACAATGTGTTAATTAAACAACTCATTAGCCATTATGCGTCGAACGAGAATTTTTTTTATACTGAGGGTGTGCATCGAAATTGTTTGATATTTTATCTACAGAAACATGGACCCCCCACCCCTGGATCCGCTAGTGACACTGTCATGATATAACGTACACCGCATACAATTTGTATCATGCCGGTTATTTTACAACATAAAGGCTTTTAAAGCTATTGAAAAAAATTGGTTAGATGCTAAAATTAATTCAATTTCAAATTTTCCTGATTTACCATGAACTAGCTTTCTGCACCATATGACATTTCAGTAATAATAGACAGATTTCCATAATGATCCCAGTTAATTACCATATTTAATTGTTTCCTTTCGAGACAGATTATTCTGTACTTCTGAGAAGATAATGAAATAGAGAGGATAAGCTTAACAACTCTTGCAGAATTTTAAAATTATTCAGAACCCACTCATCTTACATTGATGTTAAAGCGAAATTTAATCCAGACAAAGGTTCAATCAGGAGATTTAAACCAGATAAACGTCAGTAATGAAGTAATTTTTTATCTTCTAAATACGGTTGTTCAGAAAGAGAAATAACTGTAGCAAAAAACGAAATTATTCAAATTTCACATATTGCTTTAACATTTAAAACAACACTCTTCTGTATGACAGTACATTTTCAATTATACAAATAAAATGTCAAAATACAGCATATTGAATTTGGGGTTTAGAAAGAGCAAAAGGTGTCACATTTGTAGACTTGTGGATTGTTTTAATGCTTAAAAACTTGCACAACACAAATAGTCTGTATATAATGCATTTAGTAACACTGTCACAGGGCACAGTGGAGGACTGAACATATTTAACAAAGTGTTAAGAGCAAATCTGGTTCAAGTGAGCTATAATCGTGATCACATTTTGTCTATCTGTCAACAATTGCTTCAAACAACATCTCTGTAACTGCTTGAAAAAAATATTGACGAAACTTCACATGGATGATCCTGAGGTCAGTGTTTTTTCAAGTTTAAACCTTCTCAAGAACCACTTAACAGATTTCGACAGTTTTTTTTTATTAATGATCCCTAACGCCTAGACTATCAGTCTTAGTCAAAGAAAGTTCCCGTGGTCAAAAATAGAGATTTTGCACGTTTTATTTTACATAGGTTTATATAGGGAAAATCTTCAAAAATCTTCTCCAAAATCACAAGGCATAGAGCTTCCATGAATTGCATGTAGCATCAGCTTATGGCCCTGTACCAAAGAAAAGATTATAAGTTCAACAAGAAGAGTAGAATTCACAGAATACAGTCACTCAAAGTATTACAACGCAAAGGTGATTCAAAAAGTACATCACAAACACATTCAGTAAAAAAGCACATCACAAACATGTAAGTGTTGACAACAGGAGTACTGCCTTGGAACGAACGCAAAAAGGACCATGGGGAGTTTAAACCGGTTCACGGGTGCACCAAACCTCACTCTTACCCTGTCATCGTCCCTAAACAAAAAGACAGTGTAAATAAAAAAAAATCCCCGCCGAGTTAACCTCTTACATTAAAAATGATTAAGAAAGCATAGATACATGTTATAAGAAAAAAACAAAAAACACAGAAATGTTCATGTATATAATATATAAAAAAAATAAGTTTAACCTAAGAAGCTTATCTTATATGTACTCAATGACTTGATGGGGAAAACCATTAAGGGCACGACAAAATGGAGTGAAAGACATTCATCAAACGGTTCCCGCCTTAAAGGATTTAGGATCACGTTGTCATATAGTCCACCGTCCGTCCGGTCATTGTACAATCAAAGAGCATAATTGCAAACTTTAGAAGAGTCTACAACTAAGCATGTAGTGCACTGCAGAATACTCTGGTCGTAACCTCTGTTTATAAACTTCTAATAATTTTAATAAATAACTTGTGAAAATTATCACGACTAATAATCTTCGTAAGTTTGTAAATCACATCTCCATAAAAGACGGGATAAACCTTGTTGCAGAAGTGTTTTAAGATTTCTATTATACTTGTCGAGCAGATCAGTGTAACGTCGTAATTTACGATAATAAATCTTAGGAAAAGTCTTACCTAACTTATGGTAACGGTAATTAATTATAACTCTGAGGAGTTTTTCAGTAATGTTAAGATTACGAAGGTTGAAGTCCTCAAGACGGCTAAACTAGCTCTGGCAAAACAAATTAACTAAGAAATATACACGCCATAAGAAACAGTATTGGGGATATCCCCATCTAAATGTGGATAATTCACAATATCGAAATCAAGTTTGTTAAAATGATGACTCAAGTGTCCAGTCAGGCCCTGCCTGACGGGGATCACAGTTATAAATAGACTTATTTAGGTGAATCTTCCTTTCTGGAACTACAAGAACCAGAGGTTTAATATTTTGTATGAGGTCCTCTACCAAGTTTGTTCAAATGATGACCCTGTGTCAAATTTGGCCCCGCCCCCAGGGGTCACATGTTTTACATAGACTTATATAGAGAACAATTTAAAAAATCTCTGATTCCACGAAGTATAGAGCTCTCATATATTGCATGTAGTGTAAACTTATGGTCCTAACTCTTTTACCAAGTTTGTTCAAATGGTGACCCTGGGGTAAAATCTGATCGCGCCCTGAGGGTCATATACTCAGATGCAAAAGAAACTGGACACTTTGAACATTTTACTTTACACCCTATCCTCTTTATCAAGCGACAGTCCCTTAATGATTCGACCTACTGAAAAACAAATGACAACATGATATTGGCAACGGAATGATAAAACCCTTGGTACCAAACATGGCATATTCATTTTGAAATTTGTCAATTTAATCCTAAAAAGAATTTATAGAATTAAATCTAAACAAAACTCAGCATCCACTTTCTTTTGCAACTGAGTATAGATATAGGAAAATCTGTAAAATATCTTTTTCTCTGAAACAACTTGAGCTTGAGGTCTAATATTTTGCATATAGCATAAGGCTTATGCTCCTCTACCAAGTTTGTTCAAATGGGGAAATTGGAGTTAAATTTGACCCTGCCGCGCATGTTTTACATACATGTGGATTGCTTTGCCAAGGTTGAACGATGAAAAAGGTACACAACCATTTAGTTCCACTGAATGAAATAACTTTTTATAATAGCTTACTGAATGCATTATTTTTGGGAATCGCTTATTTTGAGCCAACCCGAGGATTTGTTTTCCCCTTTTAACGAGGATTTTTTATTTTGAGGTGCACAGCCATTCTGTTCAGCTGAATGACCTCACATTTTCAGAACAGCTTATTGAATGCATTATGGGATTCAATTTTGCGTCTTATTTTGAACCACTCCAGGATTTTTTAAAAAACTCCGATATTTTGCATTCAGCATTATATCATGGTGCTACTAAAGTTGTACAAATGGTGACCCTGGTGTCAATACTGACCTGTTACATAACAATGTACAAAACCTGATGAACATACAATAATAAAATAACTACTTTATACCAAAAGAGCATCTACAGACCATATTGGGCCTTTTGTTATTAATTACATTTCTCAAACAGTTTCGAATGAATTGTTCTCCAACTTCATATACGCATAACAACTGAAGACCTTAACTCCATCTACATCAATCATTTATTATTGGCTAATTTATTACAGAATTATGGCTCTTTGAATTATAATGTTTCACTCTAATATTGTATAATATCCGGTAACACATGTTTGTTACTTGCATTTCTCAAACAGTTTGTTCCCAAACTTCGGTGCTCGCAAATTATATTACTCGAACAATACAGCTGAGTCTGCTATTTTTCTCTCTTGATTGTGTTTGTTGCTTCCAAGGGATCCACTTTTCAGTATTTATTCACAATCATACACATAACAACTGATGTCCCTCTACATCACACATTGGGGATTGCTTAATTGGCCCTTTGTTTGACTTAGCACTTTGTATAGTGAAATTCATGAGGCTTTTACATTTTTTTTGATTGTTTGCACTTGGCATACCGGTCAAATGTAATGCTATGATGTGGCTCTGCATCAGAGGTTTGGTCCTTTTGTTTTTAGCTCTACTGATCAAAGATCAGCATAGCTTATGCCGTGGTGCGGTGTCCGTCCGTAAACTTTTTTGTAGCGACTACTCCTCTGAAACTACTAGATGGATTTTCATGATACTTTACAGAAATGTTGCCTATGAAGTTTAGTTGATCCTAGCAAAAATTCATGTTGATGTGAACTCCAAGATGGCTGCCAAACCTAAAAATAGATATTTAAAAATCAAGTTTGTAGTGACTACTACTTGAAAACTATAAGTGATATTGATATGGGACTTTTTCTAAAAATGATCAGCCTGACATGACGGTGGTCCTTGTCGAAAATCGTTTTGATTCGACGTTTAACATGGCTGCCAGCGGCCATCTTTGTTTACATAGAGTTATATAGTAAAAACTTGTAGCGACTACTCCTCTGAAACTACCTAATAGATTTTCATGAAATGTCACAGGAATGCTGCTCTTGATGTCTAATTGATCCTAGCAAAATATCAAGTTGGCCGGAAATTCAAGATGGCCGCCACAGCTAAAAACAGATTTTTAAAAAACAAGTTTGTAGCGACTACTTCTTGAAAACTATAAGGGATATTGATATGGGACTTTTTCTAAAATGATCAGCATGACATGATGTTGATCCTTGTCGAAAATTATTTTGATTCGACATTAAACATGGCCGCCAGTGGCCATCTTTGTTTACATAGTGTTATATTGTAAAAACTTGTAGCGAATACTCCTCTGAAACTACGTGATGGGTTTTCATAAAACTTCACAGGAATGTTGCTCTTGATGTCTAATTGATCCTAGCAAAATTTCAGGTCAGCCGGAAATTCAAGATGGCCACCACGTCTAAAAATAGATTATAAAAAAAAAAATTGTAGCGACTACTTCCTGAAAACTATAAGTGATATTGATATGGGACTTATACTAAAATGATCAGCATGACATGAATCAGCATGACATGAGGTTGGTCATTGTCGAAAATCATTTTAAAATCACATTAAACACAGCTGCCGCGGCCATCTTTGTTTACATAGAGTTATATAGTAAAAATTTGTAACGACTACTCCTCTGGAACTACTTGACAGATTTTCATGAAACTTCACAGGAATGCTGATCTAGCTATCAAAGCCTATCGGTAGAGCTTCAAGGTCATTGACCTCTTGTTTATTATTCCTAGACAAAAAGTTATTTCTCGAAATATTATGATCATTTAGGTTTTATTTGTCTATAAGACAGAGAGCTGATGGCTCCCAATGGATACCACGGTGGACTTAAAATCGCAGGACCCAGGTTCAGTCCTCACTGGACAACTGTGTTACGTCAGTGTGTTCTTGGGAAGACACTTTCCCATAGACTTGTCCATGATATTGGGACGTAAACCGAACAGTCCAGTGTACCGGAATCAATATACTTTAAGACATTTTCTATATATTTTTCTGCATAACAGATCTTCTTTAAACTTTTTGTACAGTAAGTCTGTTATATATATAGACAGAAAAGGCAAAAATAATGGTAGGTCACTGTTATGATATTGTGTATACTATCTACATGTACTGGTAGAGGACTGCAGAGCATTGCTCTCACTGTTGTAACTTGATATATGATGGTAGATATGCATGCCTGTATATACTGTGTATATTGTTCAGTCTTATTAAAATAACCAGCAGAGTTAGACGTGTGTTCCTCTTTGATAGCATCCTAACACAAACACAACAGTCACCATGCTTGTTAAAATTTTAAAAAATAATTTGTAATGCCATCGTCATGTCAATCTGTCCAAAAAGTTGAACAAGTCCATGAAATAGCTAAATAAGATATTTTTGAAGTCTAATCATTTATTCATTGGTCACAATTCTGCTAAAATTGTATTTAAGTAAAGAACATTTAATTACAATAACATTTAAAGCTCATCTTTATGTAAAACCTATATTTCTTTACAAAATCTGTTGAGACCATTACCACAATTTATGCACAAATTAGCCCATAATGATACAATTTCCTTTTTTTTTTTTTTGTATGTTCCCAATAACAGATTTTTTTTTAACTTTCTAAGCACATAGTTTAACATAAATAAAAAAAAAAATGTTCAATACAAATGATAGGTCCCCATGCTTGTTTAGAAAAATAATTTGAAACCCTACCCCTATGCTAAAAGGCCAAGTTTTGTATGAAATTATATAGAAATGGTATATTTTCCTTTTTTAGCTCTACTGGCCGAAGGCCAGCAGAGCTTATGGGATGCCGAGTTGTCCGTCGTCCGTCCGTCCGTCGTCCGTCGTCTGTTGTTAACTTTTGTCTCGTTAAGACGATAGGGCCTTCATCTTTCATCCGATTTTTACCAAACTTTGACAGGTTGTTAATAACAATGAAAGCTCGGATGAGTTCGAAAACCAGCCAGATCGGACAAGTAACAGCGGAGTTATGGCCCTTGATTTAGTTAAAAATGCTATATTGCTAAATTTTGCCTCGTTAAGACGATAGGGCCTTTATTTTTCATCCTATCTTTACCAAACTTTACCACATTGTTAATATCAATGAAAGCTTGGACAAGTTCGAAAACCAGCCAGATCGGACTAGTAACAGCGGAGTTGTGGCCCTTGATATAGTTAAAAATGCTATATTTTGCATTGTTAAGACGATAGGGGCTTCATTGTTCATCCAATCTTTACCAATCTTTATCAGATTGTTAATGTCATTGAAAGCTCGAACAAGTTTGAAAACCAGCCATATCAGACCAGTAACAGCGGAGTTATGGCCCTTGATTTAGTTAAAAAATGCTATATTTTGCCTCGTTAAGACGATAGGGGCTTCATTGTTCATCTGATCTTTACCAAACTTGATCAGATTGTTAATATCAATGAAAGCTTGGACAAGTTCGAAAACCAGCCATATCGGACTAGAAACAGCGGAGTTATGGCCCTTGATTTAGTTAAAAATGCTGTATTTTGCCTCATTAAGACTATAGGAGCTTCATTGTTCATCCGATCTTTACCAAACTTTATCAGATTGTTAATATCAATGAAAGCTCGGACAAGTTCGAAAACCATTCTTATCGGACCAATAACATCGGAGTTATGGCCCTTGATTTAGTTCAAAATGATATATTTTGCATCGTTAAGACGATAGGACCTTCATTTTTCATCCGATCTTTACCAAACTGTATCAGATTGTTAATGTCTATGAAAGCTTGGTCAAGTTCGAAAACCAGCCAGTTCGGACCAGTAACAGCGGAGTTATGACCCTTGATTTTGTTAAAAATGCTATAATTTGCCTCGTCATACGATAGGGCCTTCATTTTGCATCTGATTTTTGCCAAACTTTACCAGATTTTATGACTTTATTTTTATATTAGTATTATTTTTATTTGATATTTTTTTTTTTTTTTTTTTTTAATTTTTTTTTTATAATATTTTTTTTATTTTTTTTAATATATATATTTTTTTTTTATTATTTTTTTTTTTTTTTTTTTTTTTTTAATTTTAATTTTTCTTTTTAATTATTATTATTATTTATTGATTTTTTTGATTTTTTTTTTAATATGTTTTTTTTAATTTCTTTTTTCCATTTTTTTTTTTTTTTTAGCTCTATGTTGGACCAGTCGGACCAGTAACAGAGGAGTTATGGCTCTTGATTTAGTTAAAAATGCTATATTTTGCCTCATATATACGGTATGGCCTTCATTTTTCATCTGATCTTTACCAAACTCTACCAGATTCTTTAGTTATGGCCCTTGATTTACTTTAAAAGCTGTTTTTTGCCCGAAACTTTCAAAAAACGTAAATGGCAGTCACTCGCTTCATTGATGTTATAAGAGCCATGTTAACCAGTAGAGCGTCCACAGGCCCTCTTGGGCCTCTTGTTGTTATGTTCCTAATAACAGAATTTGTTCAAACTTCCTAGGCACTTATTTGAACATATATTTAGATAATATATTCAATTAAATTTATAGGTCACCATGCATATTGAGATTTAATATTGGTTTTTGGAACCATACCATTATGCCTAAATTTTCTAATTTTGTTGGAATTTTTACAAAATGCTATATTTTTCCTATTTTATGTATCTAATAATAGGCCTTTATTTAAATAAAGACAATAAAAAAAATCAAAAAATAAATTAAAAAAATTCAAAAAATACAACTAGACATCAACAGCAACATTCCTGTAAATTTGTAGGAAAATCCATCCAATAGTTTTAGAAGAGAAGTCGCCCAAAGAAGCTGCACATGGAAAACTACAGCAAATGCCTTTAATAGCACGTTAAAGAACCATAGAAATTTATTCATAAGAGTAGGACAGGTTCCTGGATTCCGCTGTTTCCTTCCCCTTTTGGCCCCCACCTCGCCAAAATATATTAAAACATCCAAAATGACTGCATTGCTAATACAGGTGTTTTCATTCTATCAGTCTCATTAAAATCAAATCCTAATTACACTTTGATAGGGTAGAGTATCGTAGCATGATAAAGAGTCTGATTTTAAAGGGTATGTAGTGACACAGCCGAACCATCTTTATTATTGAGAGTTTTGAAATACTTGAATAAGGGTGAAAGAATTATCAAAATCGGATGATAAACAAAGAAGATATGATCATTTGAAGTTTATGTTGAAACGGATATGGAAGCGGCCATTTTGAGAGCTATGACATCACGGTTCTAAATGACCATATATGGAATATTTATAAATATGGAAATTTACTGATTTATAGGGAAAAAATGAAGCAACTGTATGAAAAATATGTAATACTTAATGGCAATAATGATTTATATCACCAGTAAAAAAAATTCATTCATTTGCAGTGATTTTCTTCGTTTTAAATGATATTTATCAATATTCCATATATGGTAATATGGAACTATGACGTCATAGTTCTAAAAATGGCGCCTACCATATTCGTTTTAGAACAACCTTTAAATGGTCATATCTTTTTTGTTTATCATCCGATTTTGATCATTCTTTCACGCTTTTCCAAGTGTTTCAAAACTCTCAATAATAGAGTTTGTTTGGCTGTGTCGCTACATTCCCTTTAATGAGATTGCCATTCTATTTTAGTATTATCACTAGAGAAAGAGGTGTGCAATGCTTCAAGAACGAATAGGTGCTTGCTAATAATTACTAACTTACAACAAGTCAGCAATCCGGACTGGTTGTACTGATTCAGTAAAATGAGATGACCTATTCTAGCTAATTTAATCTGTGCGTGAATAAAATGATAAACAATTAATTTTACTCTTTTTTTTATTTTTTTATAACCAGTCGATGCAAAACATGTATGAATACGTGACATTTGCGACGTTTGTCAACACCAGATTTCGTGATTGGATTTCTAATTGTCTACCACTAAGGTCTCCATAGATTCTGATTGATTTATAGTCGGTAGCCAACGGTCTCCATAGTTCCAATTAGTACTTATATATATCTCACATGCCATCTCTGTCACATAGCTTGATGTGTGGGTATGATATGTGAAAACTCACAGTTTGAATCAAACAAATCTATATCGTATTGCTGGCTGGGTGCGGCTTTATCGAGAATGTTCAAGTAAATTGTACATTCTAATTTGAACAACACTTTGAAGAGAAAAAAAACACAACACCACATAAAACATTGACGAGCCCAATATAGATGGCTTTGAAGTCGAATTGTTCGAATCGAGATCATGTTGTCAAAGTTGGTCTCACACCAGGGATCACATGATTAACATAGGTTTATGCAGGGAAAAACTTGAAACAACTTCTTCCTCAATCCGATCACATAGTGACCATGGGGATAAATTTTTCCCTGTCCCGAGGGTCACAGTTTTACCGAGTTATATAGGAAAATCTTCAAAAAATGTTCTCTAAACTTGCCAGAGCTCTTGTATCTCATCCACTTCTGCCTTTGAAGGTGTCTACAATGCGACAAGGCCACCAGGTGAATGACAGGGCCATTTTACCCTCTTGTTAAATCAAAGTATCCTTAAGTATATTTACTTTTCACAACACATTATTTATACATTTCAGGCATACACAAATCTACTGAAGGGAAATATGGATGGCTTAAAGAAGAGAGACAAGAAAACAGGAAAATCAAAAGTTAAAGCAACTCAGTGATCACATATTAATTGAAACGGGATAAGTGGATATGAATCGTCATGTAAAAGATTACGTTTTATAGATCAGTGACTGCATGGCAATTCTCAGACGATACTCTTTGATTGCCTTCATCGAAGCATGTATAATCATTGCAGAACATAATTTAATTACAAGTTTTGTAAAGGAGCTTAATGACAGTTAATGAGCAGTTTAGGAATCTACGTAGTGGTTATTATAATTAACGTGTTCAACATAAACCTCGTGGAATGATCAACATGTGTACCGATAATTATATCTAGTTTGAGAAATATAAGGCACACATAATAAAAAAGCTTGATTCCACTAAACTGTCCGCCCTGTTTAAAACTGCCGCCCTGTTTAAAACTGCCGACCCAACATCTGGAGAAGTAAAAAACAGCTAAATCGCCTAACTACCCTGTTTATTTTTTTGAACATTATTATACGAGGGTCATTCAATAAGTTCTGTCACTAACACGTTTTAACAATTATGTGCTCGTTGTAAGTGTTGATGTTTGGTATCAAATGAAAGAGTTTCAATACCATTCCACTGATGGTAAAATGAATGCTGTATCTTTTGTGTGACGAAAGTTATGGAATATTTAATACACATCACTTATACATACTGAGGCATTTTCGTCCTGAGTTTTTTCAGGTATGTTAATTGTTACTTTTTTAAATGCCTGTTTCTCTTTAAGTACTTGTCGAAGACCTTTGAAATTTCTCATACATTACCAGTTATATCTGTGCATTACAAGAGTCAGAATTTAATCATGGTGGATGAAAAGGCATTGTCTTAGAAATTAACATTTTAAGCTGTGTAAAACTAATTTAATGATAAATGGACATTAAATGGAAGGGCAGTCTTTTGAAATAGCGTTTTTGGATGATCAATATTTTCACTAAACATTGAACAAAATTCTACAATAATGTGTTGAATATGAATTTTAAACACTGAAGGACTAGGATTTGTAAAAATACTACGAGAATAATTACAACATTTAAAAGATATTATAACATTTCTGTAAACAAAATGAAGAAAATCAGTGTTATTTCTGCTAAAATTAAGGGATATGCTTTCACTCATATCTAGTTTGCAGCAAGACCTTTCCGAAATTCTCAACAATCGTTTTCATGGATTATGGGCGAATAACAACAGATGGCGTACAAGAAAATTTAAAAGCATAGAATTATTCAAATAATTTTTACAACGTTTTGTAACAAGGACATTTTCAGAGATGCCAGTATCCAAAAGGTGTGGTAGGGGGAGGTAATGTAGGGGTATAAATAACCGGAATTTTTTCATTTTTGTTGTGGAATTTAAGAGAGCGAACCCAGTTGTACTATAAATACACTACTTTATCTCACTGTAATATCCAGTTCAACGGATATATGCCTAGTGACAGAACTTTTTGAAGCGTACCCAGTTGTACTTTAAATACACTACTTTATCTCACTGTAATATCCAGTTCAAAGGATATATGCCTAGTGACAGAACTTTTTGAAGCACCCTTGTAAATGTAACTATCCAGAACTGGAGTTATCTTGGTCTCCCAAAATAGCAATTTTTTATTGTCATCAATGACAGCATATTGTGTCTGCAGTTCCTACTACTGATCATGTTACCATATTTTGTCATCTGTTAACTAGTCAGCAGTGTATTTATATTTAGGAGTTAGCAGACGCTTTTTTTATATGAATGTAATATTTTCATTTTGTTCAAAAATAAAGTATTTAATAATTTAACACCATTGCATGTTTTATTTCTTTTTCTGCCATTTTGACTTGCAGTAGACCAACAACCAATCATTGTCACCAAAGCAATTCCCTTGATAAACCAGAATGCTGCACTAATTATGACCAAGAGTGATTTATAGCTGGAGTTGTGGCAAGCCAGAACATTACAACCTGAGATGTCTAAAATGAGATCTCAGTATTTAGATTAACTTGTTGCCACAATAAGATAGATTTTAATAAGTAACTAACAACCAACATCAAAATGACCTGAAGACAAACTACTGAAACATATACCATATAATCCCTAATAAACGCCCCTCCCCTCACCATTTTTTCAGAAATATTTTTTTTAAAATGCCGAAAGACGAGTAAATCTGTTCCATTCACAATGGAACACACAAAATCACTAGAAATCTTATAATCTGATGCATTAATTGATTGATTGACATGCAAACTTTGTTTTCTTAGTAAAGAAAATCATTAAATCATGTCTGATTTAAAAGTTAAATTATGTATTTTTGGTCAACTACCTCCCCCACAACCTTTTCAAAAATGTGGGGGGGGGGGGGGGGGGGGGGGGGGCGTTTATTAGGGATTATACAGTAATAGATGATCTCATGAAGTTGACAGCATAAATATCGGATGGTGAAATGTGTGTTGTGAGCTGGTTAACTTTATTGTCTTACTGTCATTACAGATCACGTTAAACAATATTGTGCTAAAACGTATGAAAACTCTGGGATTAATGTTTTGGTCTATTAAAAATTCGACAGACGTTCTTGATAAAATTTGCAATGAACGTCACGTTTCATCTATAAGCACTTGTGACTTCTCTACAATATATACAACCTTACCACATCACCTTATCAAAGACAAGCTTATTGCTCTTATTCGAAAAACATTCACTCGGGGTGGGGGTGGGGGGGGGGGGGGGAATACTACATTTCTGGCCTGTAATACTATTAAAGCGTATTTTGCTAACAGCAGTTTAGACAATTCACTATGTGGACTTGCCAAGAAGTTTGTGAATCACTCATCTTCTTATATAGGATAATATTTTCGTCAGGTATGGAACGAGCGTTTATAGACAAATTGTTGGTATCCCTATGGGTACGAACTGTGCACCCCTTGTCGCAGATTTGTTTTTATATTGCTATGAAAGATTTCATGAGTCTTTCACTAGATACCCAGGCAGATGTTATTAAAGCCTTTAATGACATCTCTGGTTAAACAAGTCGAAACAAAACGTTTAATTTTGAAAGAAGTTAAAGAAACTGGAGGCGATATTGGTTTCATTCTAAGAACTAATTAGTAGGGTTCTGAAAATGTCACGTGCCTTACATTAAGCCAACTGTTAACGTCGGTTTAATTAACTTAGATGAAAATGGTAGTTACGTAAAACGCGACAACTTGGCTGGGTTTGCTGTTTAATCATACATATTCATTTAAATGGGGTTTATATTGCTAACATTTGGAAATATGCATCACCTATTTAAACATGTTACATTGTACGTAGGCCACACAACACGAATTTTAGCCTGAAAGCATCATATTAGGTAATATTAAAGAATATACAACAAAAAACTAGCCGAGTCGTCTAGTTTTACAGAACAATCTATCTCATTAACATTAATGAAATCGTACGGACCAAACGGCCTAGTTAAGTGCATATGTAACTAAAACAAGAGGCCTAAGAGGGCGTGTATCGATCTACTGGCTATATGGAGTATGTGATGGAACAACAATATGCCCAACTAAGCTTGATACTGATCATTCCTGCCATGTTTCACTGAAATCCAGCGAGGGGTTCAGGAAAACTAGTCTGGATAAAGTTTGTGTATAAGGGGACATAACTACTTAGAGGCAACATCATTCAACTGGAATACAGCGATGATATGCGCAACTAGGCTTCGTACTGATCATCCCTGCCTAGTTTCGTTGAAATCCGTCCAGTGGTTCAGGAGAAATTGTCTGTACAAAGTTAATTTATTAAAACTGTCCATAACTAGCTGACCAGTGGTTGTGGAAAAATATTCCAAACAAAGTTTGTGTATTAAAACCTTTAAAGAGCCACAACTCCAACAAAAATCATTCAACCAGAACATGACAACAATATGCGCAACTAGGCTTGGTACTGATCATTCCTGCCAAGTCACTGAAATCCAACCAAGAGTTAGCAAAACTAGTCTGGATACGGGGCAGTAACTGTGTCAAAAGTCATTCAAGGAAAACACATTGATGATATGTGAAACTAGGCTTGGTATGCATCCCTGCCAAGTTCCGTTGAAATCCGGCCAGGCTTTCAGAAGAACTAGCCTGTACAAAGTTAGTGTACTAAAACATTTAAAGGGCCATAACTCTGCCAAAAATCATTCAACCGAAACACTGCGCCATTAGGCTTGGTACACATCATTCACACAAAAAATCGTTAAAATTCGGCCTGGGGTTCAGGAGAACTGGTCCAGACAAAGTTTGTGTTTTAAAACCTTTAAAAGGCCATAACTCCGCCAATAATAATTTAATCGGAACACGTTGATGACATGCACCATTAGGCCCGGTACTAATCATTCCTGCAAAGTTTCGTTGAAATCCGACCAGCGGTTTAGGAAAAATAGTCCGGACAAAGTTTTTATATTAAAACTTTTAAAGGGCCATATCTCCACCAAAAAACATTCAACCAGAACACGGTGATGCTATGCTTAACTAGATTTGGCACCAATCATCTCTGCAAAGTTTCATTAAAATTCGGCGAAATGAAGGCCCTTTTCTTCTTAATGAGGCAAAATATAGCATTTTTAACTAAGTCAAGGGCCGTAACTCCTGCGTTACTAATCCGATGTAACTGGTTTTTAAACTTTCCCGAGTTTTCGTTGATATAACAATCTGATAAAGTTTGGTAAGATCGGATGAAAAATGAAGGCCCTATCATCTTAAGTAACGAGGCAAAATACAGCGTTTTTAATTAAATCACAACTCCGATGTTACCGGTCCGATCTGACCGGTTTTCGAATAGTCCAAGCTTTCATTGGTATCAACAATCTGGTAAAGTTTGTAAACGATCCGAAGAAAAATGAATGCCCTATCGTGTTAACAAGGCCACATTATAGCATATTTCAGAAAATCTAGGGCCATAACTCCGGTGTAAATAGTCCGATCTGGCTGGCTTTCGACCCCGTCCAAGATTTCATTGCTATTCACAATCTTTGCAAGTTTGGTAAAAATCAGATAATAAATGAAGGTGCTAGGGAGACTATGGTGTGTTTTTCCTCAGAATAACAGGGGCCATAACTCTGCTGATACTAATCCGATTTGGCTGGTTTTCTAACTTATCCGAGCTTTCATTCATATAAACAATCTGTGTAAGTGTAGTATAGATCAAGTAATAAATGAAGGTGCTAGAATGTTCATAAGGCAGAACATGGCATATTTTAGCAAAAACAAGGGCCATAACTCCAGCGTTAATGGTCCGATCTGGCTGGTTTTCAAACTTGTCCAAGAATTCATTGCTATTAACAATATGTGAAAGTTTGGTAAAGATCAAATAATAAATGAAGGTCCTAGAATGTTCATAAGGCAGAAAATGGCATGTTCGAAGTTGCTAGAGTGTAAACAAGGCTTAATATGGCATTTTTCAGCAAAACAGGGGCCATAACTCTAGTGTTACTAATCCGATCTGGCTGGTTTCGAACGCATCCGAGCTTTCATTAATATAAAGACACTGGCAAAGTTTCGTAAAGATCCGATTAATAATGAAGTTCCTATCGCGTAAACAAGACAAAAGTTAACGGACGACGGACGGACGACGGACAAATCGCCATCGCATAAACACATAATGATAGTTTAATTTGTATTTGGATTAATACCCATAGTGCTTCCAGATCGCCTGCAATCCTTTTAAAAGAAAAAAGAAACGAATGACAACTAATACTGTCTCGTTTTTTGCTCAATCGGCTTTAGGACACCACTTTACAATGTCTAATTGAGTCATGGTAGTTGATTTGTACACTTAAATTAATTGCTTTACATGTAATAAGGGTTGGAGAAATGAATAATCTTATTAAGTATAGTTAAGTCCGAGACAGATTCGATTTTGTTCATTGTGAGATGTAACGTGTTTAGGCTAATAGCAATGTGTTCGACTTCAAATTTCTATTTTCTATATAATGTATATTCATTCAAATGAACAAATACATTTCCTAATTTAAATATATTTGCGTACTACTTGGATAAATACTGCTTCACAAAGAAAATAAGGTTCTCAGACCGCGCAAATCGGTAGATTTAAATATACAAACGAATGACACTAATTATGTACATAATTGGGAATACATATGTTATTGTGTATGTGATGCATGTTTATTTACACTATTTTAAAGTCTAGTGAATGAATGAATGGTGTTTTACGGCACGTCGACACATAAATAGGTCATATTGTGCGCAAAAATTGATGAAAGATGAAGAAATGAAGAAATTAAAAATTAATGTAAACCATATAAAAATAAAACTATTTACTAAAGTCTAGTGTATTACGATAAACAAGTCATGGCTTTTTTTTCACTCACAGAATTCATGTTTTATGATAATAATTGCGGAGTCGTCAAATCCTTTTATAGTTTTCATTCTCACTAGAGAAGAGGTGTGCAATTTTTCAAGAACCAGTAGACGCCTGCTAATTGCTAACAACACCTTTAGAAAGTGGACAACTCCAACTGTTTATAGGCCTACTGATTGATCTAGTCAATCGATGGACATATACGGATCACTAAAATGTGGTAAAGGTGGTGTTACTATATTATATAAAAAGAGCTTAAGTTTTAGAGTGAGAACTATGGACGAACTATCCGAAGAAAGAATTGCTGGTATAGAAATAACCCTAAATTACAACTCAAAAATATTTGCAATCTGTGCATACTTGCCATCTGCTAATTATCAGTATACTGACTATGAGAATGAAATAAACACATTGCATGCTATTTTAGATTCTTACTCAGATTACGGAACAGTAATTATCGCAGGTGATTTAAACGCAGATTTAAATAACGAATTATGCAACGCGACAAAGTCACCTAGAGACAAATGTTTATCTAGACTGGTAAATGATCATGCCTTATTATCTCTTGCCCACCTGACACTACGCTCAGGTCCAAGTTTCACATTTTCTACTACAGAAAAATGCTAGACCATATATTAATACACTGCTATAATAGTGATCTTATATCTAAAGTTAAAGTCCTGGATGATGATCTATTTAATGTATCAGATCACCTACCAATTTATGCTCAAATCGAAGCAAAAGTTACAGATCTAAGTATATCCACAAACGATAGGAAGGTAGCGTGGCATAAAGTAGATGACAACTATATAAACAACTATCAAGAGACTTTATCAAATTCTTTGTTGAATCTTGATCAAACAAATATTGATACTTTTTATGACGGGATTGTATCTCCACTGACGTATGCAGCAAATACAACACTCCCTAAATCACAATATAATAAGCATGCAAAACCTTACTGGAATAGTGAGGTTAAGCTAGCACATAAAGCCCAGCGTGATGCCAGGATAAATTGGATCTTAAAAGGTAGACCAAGAGGAATGATACACGAATCGTATGCGGAATACAAACGATTAAAGAGAAACTTTGTCAATATACAATCACAAGCGATACAGGAAGTAGATTTTTTTTTATGATGAACTTAATACAGAAGATTGTGATAATAAGCTGTTTTGGGGTCTTGTAAAGAATAAAAAGGGTAAAAAAGCATCCTCCTGTTTTCAAATTGATTCAGGCAATGGAATGATACGAGAACCGCAAGGTATTTGTGATTGTGAGGAGTTTCGAAATTTCTACGAAGGACTTTATAACCCTCTCGCGTCTGATCACTTTGAGGACTCCTTTAAGACGAAAACAGAATCAGAAATCCGTAAAATTAAACACACAAACAATGATTTACCAGATTCGCCTTAATTGAACTCGGACATCACTGCCGAATATGTAGAGAACCTTGTGCGCTCTCTAAAATATAGGACAGTACCGTCGTTTGACCACATAATTATATAATGAATATCTTAAATTAGGTGGACTTTCCTTAAACTGTGCACTTGTCGAACTGTTTCACCTAATCATTGCTGAACAAATATTCCCTAAAAATTGCAAAAAAGGGGTTGTCATACCAGTGTATAAAGGAAACAGCAAAAGCATGTCCGATCCAAGCAATTATAGGCCTATAACGTCATTACCAGCAATTAATAAATTATTTGAAAAAGTTTTACATTTAAAACTTAACAGTTGGGTTAAAACCGATAATATCATATTCCCGAATGAGCAACAAAACGCGTACCAACAACATTTAGGTTCCATGACCGCCTCATTTAATATTTACGAATCTGTGCTATACAACATAGAATTAGGTAGCATAGTATATATGTGTTCCCTAGACACAAGACAAGCGTTTGGCACACAATGGTTAGATGGTCGGTATTCGAGAAAAATGAGGAACATCTTGGTTAATGCACATAGCGACATGAAACGCCGTGTATATGGGATCCGTCATGGAGGAACCATATCGACTTGTTCTTATTTTGCTATGAAAGGGATTTCATGTTGAGTCTTTCACCAGATACCCAGGCAGATGTTATTGAAGCCTTTAATGACACCTCTCGGTATCTGGATGACATATTGAACATTGACAACCATTTCTTTTCAACTATGGTTAATTATATTTATCCTAAAGAACTTCAGCTTAACAAAGCTAATATATCTGATAATAACGCTTCTTTTCTTGATTTAGATCTCTCGATTGAAAATGGTAAAATAATTAGCAAAATCTATGACAAGAGAGATGATTTTAATTTTGACATTGTTAACTATCCCCACTTGGATTGGGATGTTCCCCGAGCAATTTCTTATGAGGTGTATGTGTCTCAATTTAATCGTTTTTCTAGAGCTTGTACTCGAGTTAAGGACTTTAATATTCGTAATATTTGTATAACTAAAAAGTTACTCAATCAGGGTTACCGTTACCATAAACTTCGTAAAACCTTTGCAAAATATTATTATCGTAACCCTGATCTTCTTTCCAAATATAAAAGTAATTTAAGGACTCTTATGCGACAAGGACTATCACAACCAGACTTCTATGGTGATGTGATTTATAAACTTCGTTAGATTCTTGGTCATGATCACTTTCATACTATCTTTGTTAAACTTGTTAAAAAGTTTATCAAAAGAGGTTATGACCCTATCATTTTGCAACGTACTGCATGCTTGGTGGTGGACCCTTTTACAGTTCGCCACTATGCTTTCCTCTTTAATTGTACGATGATCGGACAGGATGTGGACCCTATGATGACGCCTACCTAAAGCCTATTGGGACGGTGGCGTTTGATGTTTGTCTATGATCTTTCTTGTCGTGCCCTTAATGGTTTATTCTCTTGTTGCTCTGACTTCTGCTAAGTCATTGAGTACCTTCATTGTGGTTTTCTAGGCTATTGTTTTTTTGTATTATATTTACACGAGCATATTTGTGTTTTACTTATACTGCCTATTGATGCTGCCTTGTTGGTTAGATATTAGATCATGGCGGGGATTTCTTTATTTACACTGTCCTGTTTTAATGGGATGACAGTAGGGTAAATGTGAGGTTTGGTGCACCCTAGAACCGGTTTAAACCCCCAGTGGCCTTTGTTGCCACTGACCGTTCCAAGGCGGTAGCCCTATTGTCAACCCTTTTGTGTTTGTGGTGTCCTTTGCATTTTTTTTATTACTTTTAACTTCTCGTTTGTCTGTTTGCGTGTTTTTTTTGTGTTTTGTGGTAGACTGTCGTCCTTGAATGCTGCTTTCCCTGTCCGATATTTTTATCTTTCTTGACAGTAGGGTAAGTATGAGGTTTGGTGCACCCTAGAACCGGTTTAAACCCCCAGTGGCCTACTTTGCCACTGACCGTTCCAAGGCGGTAGCCCTATTGTCAACCCTTTTGTGTTTGTGATGTCGTTTGCACTTATTATTGCTTTTGCCTTCTTGTTTGTCTGTTTGCGTGTTTGTTTCTGTGTTTTGTGGTTGACTGTCCTCCTTGAATGCTACTTTCCCTGTCCGATTTTTTTATATTTCTTTATTTTTGGGTGTATAACCTATTTATAGATGGATTATTGCAAGAACTATCAGACAGTAATCTTGGAATATGTGTACTAGATACAAAAGCTGGTAACTCTACACTAGCAGATGATTTGGTGCTCTCTTGCACTTCCCCCGAAAACTTGCAAAATATGAACTTGTAGATGGCGGTACATAATAAACCCCCAAAAACGCAATATCGTAATATTTGGAAATACCTCCAGAAAAAAGGTTCAACCTAGCTTTACACTAGAACACGATCAAATAGAAAAAGTAAGAAATATCAAACACGTTGGCATACATATAAATGACAAACTTAATAATGAAGATAAAATTGAAAATGTATGTACAAAGGCACTTTCGTCTTAATCCCCAAAAAAAGCAATATCGTAATATTTGGAAATACCTCCAGAAAAAAGGTTCAACCTAGCTTTATACTAGGACACGATCAAATAGAAATAGTAAGAAATATCAAACACGTTGGTATACATATAAATGACAAACTTAATAATGAAGATAAAATTAAAAATGCATGTACAAAGGCACGTTCGTCTTTATTTTCTCTTCTGTCGCTTGGTTTGAATCCACATCATCTCATTCCATTAACATCGGCCTCACTTATTAGAAAAATATGTGTGCCAACTTTACTTTATGGTTCAGAATTGAGGTTTAACTTAACGAAAGGAGACATTGACAAATTGGAAAGATTTTACCGACTTTGTTGTAAAAAGATTCAAGGTTTCGATGTATTAACAAGAACTGATATGTGTATGAGTATGCTAGGTTGGTCGACAATTCAATCTGATATAGAAAAACGAAAATTGGGATTTTTGCAAAAACAGTGTAGCATGCCAACAAATCTTCCTAAGCACATTTTTAATAATCGACTGGCAATGTTTCTGGTAAGAAATGATAATAAACAAACGGGGTACATCCCTGATATTTATAACGTCCTTCGAAAGTACCACATGGTACATTTTCTGCATAATTATGCTGAGGTTGGTGTTTTCCCATCAAAACAAGCATGGAAAACCATATGTAGCAAAGGCATACATCATGAAGACGTCCAAAACTGGATGAATAGAACACAAATTGACAAAACATTCTCCAGATTTGTGTGTGTTCATAATAATATCTCCCCAGCGATGGTATGGAAATGTGCTCCGGACAGACAAACTCTCGCTAACTCGGTAGTTGTAAATAAAATATGGGTTGATATTCCAACGAAAATAGCAAAGATCTGTCCCTTGTGTGAGACCATACATACTGATTTTTACTTACATGTAATCACAGCTTGCCAAGCCACATTTGCTTTACGTGAAACTTTCCTCAACGGGGTTGTATCCCAATTTGGGACTGTTCTTCTAAGAGAGTTACAAACTTATGATAATGAAACATTTCTTTAGCATGTTATCGGAAAATCATCAGATATATTGAATACAATTGAACTCCAAGAAATGTTCTTCAGATATGCGTACAGCTTTGTTTCCCATTGTTTAAACCTACTCTTTATGGCATAGTTTTACGTAAAGAAATGCATACAGCTTTGTTGACTATTGTTTATACGTAGATTATATGACATAGCCTTACAGCCTTACGAAAGGCGAAATAGCTTACATAGTGATATAGTGAAAACATTTGCAAATAACAACTGAAACTGCGAGTGATATAGTGGCACATGATTGCATAATTGCTTGTGTAAGTTATATTGTGATAACATATATACTAACTGTTTTCATATATATTGAAAATAAAGATATCTATCTTTATGATTAATATCATTGTGTATGTATAACATATGATATGCTATTATCTTTCATAATTTTAACGATCTATTGTTCTTTGTGTTGTATTTGTTCATTGAATTGAAAATGTTGATTCCTGTACATAAGTTATCTGTATGATTCACAATTGCATTCGTTCATTATTACGTGTTATTGCGCACTGCACATTTGCACATATTAATCTCTGTAAAGAGGACATAAAGAGAATAAATAAATAAATACAAGTAGGTATAAAAGTCTAACAGGAAATGTAGCTTTAAAGATGAACATTGTCCTAAATCAACAAATCCGCTGTTGATATGTTTTTGATTATTAAATATCATTATAAATACGATGTTTACTATGCTATTGATGTATGTTTAATGAAAATATGTTTTTAAAGATAAAAATCGAAAAGGCGAACAGGCATTGCTAAAAAATCGAAAAAAATCTAAGGGGGAAAACTCTTCCTCGTATAACCGGAAATGACGTCAGTCATTAGTACATAGGGAAAAACACGCAAAATCAGTATAGTGTGTATGAAAATGTCGGAATTAAACTGTTTTATCGAAATTCTGACAGTAAGTCACCGGCAACACCGCATATCTTGGTACATATACACTACTCAACTTTTATAATCGTAACCCAGGTTTTTTGATAACACAAATACTAAAAGCTGGAAATCACCGAAACACATACCAATATTTTATTAAGTTTATTAAGGTTCCTATCACCTGCCCAAAATGAAAAAAAAAGTAAATTTAGTTTTATATGTGATTTTGTTGGAGTTTGTGCATGTTTTGCATATCGTTTTAAGCGTCTTCGAACGAAGATTTTGAAAATAATAATGTTTTTGCACATTTTTTTTTATTATTATTAATATTTTGTAAAAATGTAACCGTAATTTGGGCATCATATGACGGAATCTCAAGTTCTTTTTATTTTACGGCTTTGGGCAAAATAATTATGAAGAAGTCAACTTCAATGTCTACCTCAGGCAGTGCCTTTTGAATTTTGTCAACATTCAATGTCACAATTTTATGCCTATTTTTATATCTTCACGTGCATGCTTGCCTGGGATATTATGGAGGTTTGACAGCTGGATATGAGTACGGTTTTATGAATGTTTCATGCTGATCGGGAGGCGATCGCATAAGCAACCAACTTTAGCTAGGTGAAACAATCATATAGCTAATTTCTGTATATATATGAATAGAATATATATGCCACAAGTCCCCGCCACCTGGTGACCAAAACACTCGAGGAGTGGCACGTATTATATTTGGATTTGCAGTATGACACGCTCTCCACGTGCCCAAATTAAAATTACCGTTACATTTTTACAAAATATTAATAATAATAAAAAAAATTGTGCAAAGACATTATTATTTTCAAAATCTTCGTTCGAAGACGCTTAATACGAACAACTAACAATATACCACACACCGACTAATCAACTATTGCGGTGCCCTATTGAAGTACAGCCTAATTAGGGTACATACGTCGGTATATGACAAAAGCACGCACCATTTAGGGAAACATAGCTTTATGACACATTTCCTGTTTATTGCAATTCCGTGAGCGGTGTAATACCGCCGCGGCGAGCCACGTACTGCACAAGACGGACATATATGATACGTGGGAAACTAGTTTATCGCGCACAAAGCGATAAACATACTATGATCTAAATAATATAGCCACATGTATTATGACCACGATATTATGTATTATGTACATGTAGAGATCAAAACAACTGACCCAACAGATCAAATTTACCATAATATAAAAAGTATATCTTGTAAGGCACTTATTTTACTTATTGCATGAGCTAAGGACCGTTAAAACATTACTGAACTAATATTATAGGTAGTAACATTATCAATTTTCTGCCTTGTATTTTATCATATATTTTTTTAAATCCGGAGTCCAATATATATAGACGGACGGCGATATATATAGATCTATACCACTATTGGCAGAAGAGGGTATATAGTTAAAAAATAAATAAACCTACAAAATATATATTGAAACAAAGACACAGTGTTTCTTTCACCGGATTCATTTATATATGCTGAACCTTTTTTCAGCAATCTTTTAAAAAAGACGGCTACATTATATTAGCGCCGTCAGCTCATGACTGATTCGCGTAAGGAATTCAACAGCTAAACAATCACCGTGTATATAAAGATCTAAGACTATATACCTTTCTACAATTTAGCATAAGTATACCCGATGAATTGCTAAGATAATAGAACAAAAACTTGTATGTTATCTCATTAATTAATTTACTCCTCAACGCCGGTTGAATCGGCGAATAAAACTTTCTCGGAGACGGCGGGGTTAGGCACTTCTCATTTTTGTAATATTGTTGGTACCGCTGTTTTTCTTAATCGGCATGGCCGTCTGTTCTCTAAAGTCAACGAAAAAGAAACCAAAGGATGGACTTCCCACGAATCCAACTCAAAATGTTACTACAAACTCGCGCGTCTTTCAAAGATTCCCACTTTTTTGACGAGACGGGCGATTTTCGTCGGCCGCGGTCCACCCACACTTCGAATCTTAATCATTAACCTGATTTAGAACACGAAAGAAACTGATATTATTATAGTGTCCTTTTGTACACGTTTGCACCTAGCACCAGCACATTTTTAACACGTACCATAACGCAATCCTACATAGACAATACAGACTTAATGCGGAGTCGCTTATCGCTTAGTACCAATGACGTCACAGGTCTCGTGACACTTGTCACAGGTCTCGTGACACTTATCTGTCTAAAGAAAGGGCTAAACTCGGAGCGTATGCGCTATGATATATAATTGGCTACTGTGACAAAACGGGACAGCCAATAAGTCTAATATTTGAACAGATTGCATATTATATACATATATTTCAGAATATATGCTCAAAAGACACGCTATGTTTCACACAGTCAACCAAAAGCACGTATTAATACGACTAATTACAGTGTAAATTAATGACAAGGCACGTGGTATCACAAACACAAACGGGCTACCGCCTTAGAACGGTCAGTGGAGAAAAGGCCACCGGGGTTTTAAACTAGGTTCTAGGATGCACCAAACCTCCCTCTTACCTATTGTCATTCCAATAAAACGGGACAATGCAAATAAAGAAATCCCTGTCGGGTTGTATTCGCTAACAAACAAGGCCGCATTAATAGCCAATATAAGTATATGCCTTTTTTGTTGATATCTTAATTGCTAGTCGATGTAAAAATGTATTCATTCAATGTATGAGTCTGTTAAATCTCAAGTTAAGTATTGAAACTTACTGAGTGATGAGTATAGTTGTATGCTGGGTGTCCGGCAGGGAGAGTGATTATCTCCCTTTTTGTTTTCGATGTTTTTAAATGATATTGAAGAAACATTCATAAATAATGGTATTGAAGGAATTAACGTTAATATGTTTAAAATGTTTCTAATATTATATGCTGGTGATATAGTTATCTTCGCAAATAGTAAGGAAGATTTACAAAATAGTTTAAATAGCATGGCAGACTACTGTAAAAGGTGGAAACTTGTTGTTAACCCTTTATAAACAAAGATAATGATATTTAAAAAAGGTGGTTCTCTGCCACGAAATATTCATTTTTATTACAATGATACTGTTCTAGATATCTACCTGGGTAATGTTTTTACAACTGGAGGATCGAGGATCATTCGCATATGCTCAATCAACACGTTAAAGGCAATATTTAAAATGAATAAATGTCTTTATAAATTTACGGAATAACCAATTGAACATAGAATAGATTTATTTGATAAATTAATTACTCCTATTCTGAATTATGGGTCAGAAGTAAGGGGCTTCAATCAGGCGAATGACACTGAAAGGGTTCATTTACAATTTTGTAAACGAATTTTGGGGGTTAAAAAAACAACACAAAACGATTTTGTATACGGAGAATTAGGTAGAAAACCTCTGGTTGTTATGCGACATTATAATATCATAAAGTATTGGTTAAACATATTAAATAGAAATGAAAACAAATATGTTAAGAACATATATGATCTGATGTTATATGATATACATGTGAAACCAAATATAAATAACTGGACTTCCTCAGTAAGAGAAATGTTATATCGAATGGGGTTTAATGATATATGGTTAACGCAAAGTGTTGGTAACGTAAAACTGTTTTTATGCATATTTAAACAAAGATTAAATGACAACTTTGTACAAAACTGGAATAGTATATTCAACTGATTCAAGTAGAGCTTTATTTTATAATAATATATGTAGTTTTAGATTTCAGCCATACCTCACAGTATGTAATATATCAAAATTTAGAATTGCTTTGACTAAATTAAGAGTCTCATCTCACAGATTACAAATAGAAGCAGGGCGATGGAATAAACCAATCAGAACACCGATAAATGAGAGAAAATGTTGTGCTTGTAATATTTTAGAAGATGAATTTCATTTTATGTTAGAATGCCCGTTATACTCCGATCTGAGGAAACAATTTATCAAAAAATTCTATTGGAATAGACCGAATATGCATAAAATGGTTTTGTTAATTAATTCAACATGTACGAAAGAAATAAGAAACGCCGTCATTTTCATAAATAAAGCCTTTACTAAAAGGAACGAAACTATGTTTGCCAATAATTGAACTATATGTTGAACAATGTATTACAATTGTTGTAGCGTTGCTAATATGTATGTTTACTTGCATATGTATACCTGGTTGCTAAGCATCTACTTAAAAGTACTTACGTGTTCTTACAATTAAAAGCTGTATGAACTATATGCAATCACGTATGGCATGTCAGAATATACATGTATAAGTATCAATAGTTAGTATGTTATGCGGACATGCAAATATATAATTGTCCTTAGTTAAAAAACCTTCTACTAACAATGAAGAAGATAAAAATATCGGACGACAGTCAATCACAAAACACAAAAACAAACATGCAAACAGACAAACGAGAAGGCAAAAGTAATAAAAGATGCAAGCGACATCATTATACATGTATATTATGATTATTTGTTGTTTAATTCGAAGACTGAGTTTGACTGTCAGCCATATATGTATATGTGTATGTATATCCTCATGGGCCTATTGGACATTTGAAAATAAACTATACTATGAATACCTTTAAGTTTGTCAACACCATTTTTAGCGATTGGATTTGTACGGTCTGCATAGATCAAGATTGATTTAAAGTCGGCAGTATTTCTAATTAGTACATACATTTCTGACATGCTGTCATCTCTGTCATAATGCTGTCATCTCTGTCATCATGCTGTCATCTCTGTCATCATGCTCATTGTGTTGGTATGATGTGTGAAAACATTCACAATTTGAATAAAAAAATCTGTATATGTTATTGCCGGCAGCCGCAGCAGTCTGGCTTTATTTAGCAGGGCCAAGTAACATTCTAATTTGACAAAACAACAACAATTCTCTGTAGAGAAAAAGAGACACGACCTAAAAAATCAATTTTAAAATTTAGGTCAAAGCGATAAGATGGCCACCGTTACTTCAAATAAATACTGAATCGAAAGCAACAAACACAAACATGAGAGAAAAATATCAGACTTAGTTTTAATGAGTCTGTTCATGAGAGGTAATATAACACCTCTCAAGCTCCCTAGCATCGGCTTAAGCGGTTTTCTACTTGAAAGGATCAGCTAGTAATAACACTACTGATTTGTTGTCGAGCGACATTTTACCACCCCCTACACAGCACTAAACAAACGCCAATGGTAATGTCAATAATACTGAAAAAAGGATCACTTGGAAGCAACAAACACAACCAAGAGAGAAAAGTAGCAGACTCGGTTTTATTGAGTCTGTTCATGAGAAGTAATATAAGGTGCAGCACCTCTCACGACTCATACCACCAGCGGTATTCTACTTTATAGCCACACATAAATGTATTGGGCCTGATGATCTCAAAGAATCAGTAAGAAACAACAATACTGATTTGTTGTCGGAGCGACTAATCGGTGTTACTAATCCGATTTGGCTGGTTTTTAAACTTGCCTTAGTTTTCATTGATATTAACAATCTGATAAAGTTTGGTAACATCGGATGAAAAATGAAGTCCCTATCATCTTAAGTAACGAGGCAAAATACAGCTTAATCCTAACTAAATCATAACTCCGATGTTACCTGTCCGATCTGACCGGTTTTCAAATAGTCCAAGCTTTCATCTGGTAAAGTTTGTAAACGATCCGACGAAAAATGAAGGCCCTATCGTGTTAACAAGACCACAGTATAGCATATTTCAGAAAATCAAGAGCCATAACTCCGGTGTAAATAGTCCGATCTGGCTGGTTTTCAACCTCGTCCAAGATTTTATTGCTATTCACAATCTTTGCAAGTTTGGTAAAAATCAAATAATAAATGAAGGTGCTAGGGTGTTCATCTCTGCTGTTACTTTTCCGATTTGGCTGGTTTTCGAACTTGTCCGAGCTCTCATTGATATAAACACTCTATATAAGTGTGGAATATATCAAATAATAAATGAAGCTGCTAGAATGTTCACAAGGCAGAACATGGCATTTTTTAGCAAAATAAGGGCCATCACTCCAGCGTTAATGGTCCGATCTGCCTGTTTTTCAAACTTGTCCAAGAATTCATTGCTGTTAACAATATATGAAAAGAATATAAAAAGATCGGACAGGGAAAGTAGCATTCAAGGAGGACAGTCAACCACAAAACACAGAAACAAGCACGCAAACAGACAAACAAGAAGGCAAACGACATCACAAACACAAAAGGGTTGACAATAGGGCTACCGCCTTGGAACGGTCAGTGGCAAAGTAGGCCACTGGAGGTTTAAACCGGTTCTAGGGTGCACCAAACCTCACATTTACCCTACTGACATCCCATTAAAACAGGACAGTGTAAATAAAGAAATCCCCGCCATGATATAATCTCTAACCAACAAGGCAGCATCAATAGGCAATATAAGTAAAACACAAATATGCTCGTGTAAATATAATACAAAAAAACAATAGCCTAGAAAACCACAATGAAGGTACTCAATGACCTAGCACAAGTCAGAGCAACAAGAGAATAAACCATTAAGGGCACGACACGAAAGATCATAGACAAACATCAAACGCCACCGTCCCAATAGGCTTTAGGTAGGCGTCATCATAGGGTCCACAGCCTGTCCGGTCATCGTAAAATTAAAGAGGAAAGAATAGTGGCGAACTGTAAAAGGGTCCACCACCAAGCATGCAGTACGTTGCAAAATGATAGGGTCATAACCTCTTTTGATAAACTTTTTAACAAGTTTAACAAAGATAGTATGAAAGTGATCATGACCAAGAATCTTACGAAGTTTATAAATCACATCACCATAGAAGTCGTTATGATAGTCCTTGTCGCAGAAGAGTCCTTAAAATATTTTTATATTTGGAAAGAAGATCAGGGTTACGATAATAATATTTTGCAAAGGTTTTACAAAGTTTATGGTAACGGTAACCCTGATTGAGTTACTCTTACCTATTATTTTCATTCCAATGAAACTAAAGAATCCCTGTCAGGTTGTATTCGCTAACAAACAAGGCAGCATTAATAGGCAATATAAATATATGCCTTTTCTGTTGATATATTAATTGCTAGTGGATGCAAAAATGTTTGAATACCTTTAAATTTGTCAATATTATTTTCAGTGATTGGATTTGTACTGTCTCCATAGATACTGATTGATTTATAGTCGGCAGCCAAAGGTCTTCATATTTCCAATTAGTACATACATTTCTCACATGCTGTCATCTCTGTCATCATGCTGTCATCTCTGTCATCAGGTATGATGTGTGAACACATTTAGAGTTTGAATCAAAAAAATCAATATATGTTATTGCCGGCAACCGCAGCAGTCTGGCTTTATTTATCAGGGTCAAGTAACGTTATAATTTGAAAAAAACACTCTCTTTATAGAAAAAGAGACACAACCTAAAAAATCGACTTTCAGTTTTAAAATTTAGGTCAAAGCGTTAAGATGGCCACCGTTACTACAAATAAATACTGAATCGAAAGCAACAAACACAAACATGAGAGAAAAGTATCAGACTTGGTTTTATTGAGTCTGTTCATGAGAGGTTATATAACACCTCTCAACCTCCCTAGCATCAGCTTAAGCGGTTTTCTACTTTAAAGCCCCACAGATCGGTATTGATGATTACAAAGGATCAGCTAGTAATAACACTACTGATTTGTTGTCGGGCGGCATTTTACAGCCCCCACACAGCACTGAACAAACGCCAATGGAAATGTCAATATTACCGAAAAAAGGATCACTTGGAAGCAACAAACACAACCAACAGACGGTTACTTTAAGGTGCAACACTTCTCTCACGAACCTTAGAACCGGCTTAAACGGTATTCTACTTTAAAGCTACAAAAGTCGAAAACTCTCAAGAACCGCTGCACATAACTCGACAGTTGCTCAGAATTTATCTCTAGGTACTAGACTATCAAGTGTGTTCACATGAAGTTCTAGGCTGTTAAATGACCCTTTTCGATGGATCTAAATTTTGTCACATATTTTACAAATACTTCTGTAGGGAAAACCTTAAAAAGAACTTCTCAGAAACTACAAAAGAGTTCTAATATTTTGCATGTAAAAGTAGCTTATGTTTCTAAAACAAGGTTGTTCAAATGGAGACAGTGGGTCACCGTGTGTTAAATTTGGAACCGCTCCAGGAGTCATATGTTTAACATAGACTTAAATAGGGGAAAACTAGGTATCTATACATCTAGTATACATCTAGTATGCTGGATGTAGCTTTAAGTGCGACAAGGCCACCAAGTTCACGGTCATTTAACCCCCTTGTTAAGGACATATTTCGAGACAATTGTACTTGGAGGTGGGGTGGGGGGATGGTGTGTGTGTGTGGGGGTGGGGGGGGGGGGGTTGGGGTAGAGAATTTCTACAGGTAGCTGTAAATCACTGTTAGCCATGAGAAAAGTTTTCTTCTTTCTTCATTAAAGTAAATTACAAAGTGTTGTTAAGCTATTCTTACCCTCAATATAGCAATGCTATACAAATAAAAAACTAAGAGCGGGCCTCAATTTATATACCTGAGTTGATCAGCCATGAAGCGTGCTGGCTGTAAATATACTTTTTCAATGACCAAGTAGCGTTGGGAAATTTGTCCTTAAATTAAGTCCTGGAGTGCGTGGTCCAGTGGTAGAGCGCCGAACTCCTGATCTAAAGGTCGTGGGTTCGATCCTCGCCGCGGCCACATTATTTATCCTTGAGAAAGATAATTAATCCACATTGCTTAGAACTGGTTCTACCCAGGAAGCCATCGAGAGTGATTAATCTAAGTTGGAATAACTTGTTTCGCAATCGATGTAAAATAAATATGTTTAAACTAAACTAAGTTCTAAGTAATCTCCAAGTAGTTTACCTTTCACAATACATTAAATACATTTTAGGCATAGACAAATTACTAAAGGCTTAAAGAAGAGGGACAAAAAACAACAGGTAAATCAAAAGTTAAAGCGACTCAGTGATTACATATTACTTGTATATGAGTCGACATGTAACACATTAACACATTACGGTTTATAGATCAGTGACTCTCAGAAGATCCTCTTTGAGTGGCTTCATCAGATGAGGCATTGCAGTGCCAAAATATTGCGTCTGCTGTTACTACTACTTACTACTGATCGTGTTACCATATTTTGTCATCTGTTAACGAGTTAGCAGACATTTTTCTGTATACAGCTATTGATTATTTATATTTAGTTAACAGACGCTCGACTCTTTTTGTATGAATGTATTATTGCCTGTGAAAGAAAACCCAATAATAAAAATAGTTTAAACTTATTAGTATAAACTGGCCATGGCTTCAGCATAATATAACACGAAACATAATGTGCATATCAAATGTGCAGTCACGATACTTATAAATAATTTTAAAAAATGGTCATAGCACAGATCAAGTTTTGAAGTGAATGAAAACTGTACTCAGTGAACCCTGGGTTCAGATGTTCACCAAGCCAGATCTTTAAAATTTAGTTGCTTTCCTTCAAATGTTCTCGTAAAATAATTACTACACACTGCTGTGACCGCGACATACTGCCAATACTGCTGAATAACGCGATTCTTAAAGACATCAACCCGGCAGCATAAGCCCAACACCACCATTTCTAGGATAATGTACCTGAAATATATATAAACAAACAAAGCAAAGCAGATTGAGCAAAATATATCATTAAAATTAATATGGGTGGGTGGGTATTTTTTTATAAATGACCGAGATACATGCTGTAATTTTGATTTTAATCTCCCGTATTAATATACAACCATCGGCCTACTCGACTCCATTGAAAAAGGCTGAATATACGGTGTAGGGTACACATTACTAAATCGTAAAGCTAACAGAAAACAGGAGGGCCACAATCTGTGCAGTCAGGGTGACCACAAACTCATGTAAATTAACACTCGCACTACAATAAAAGGATTTATGTCGATGATCGACAAATCCCATTATTGCAGATGGGCTGTGAAAGCCCAATAATAAAAATAGTTTAAATTAATTGGAATTAAATTTATTGGAATAAACTGGCCATGGCTTCAGCATAATATAGCAAGAAACATAATGTGCCTATCAAATTTGCAGTCACGATACTTATAAACAATTCTGAAAAATGGTCATCGCTCAGACCAAGTTTTGAAGTGAATGAAAACTGTTCTCAGTGAACCCTGGGTTCAGATGTTCTCTAAAATTTAGTTGCTTTCCTTCAAATGTTCTCGTAAAATAATTACTACACACTGCTGAGACCGCGACATACTGCCACATGCCACTAGTGGGGACACGGGCACCGCTAGAGGCACCGCACTACAATAAAAGGATTTATGTCGATAATCGACAAATCCCAAATTTTCAATTTGTTAGGCAATACAGTATTTATTAAAATAACAGCATAACATTTTTTGACATGGAGTAGACCAACGATCAATCTGTGTCACTAGAAGCTATTCCCTTGATAAACCAGACTGCTGCACTAATTATGACCAATGGTGATGTATAGCTGTTGATGTCGCAAGCCAGAACATTACAGACCTAAGATGTCTAAAATAAGATCTCAGCATTTATATCAACTGCATATTTGCGTGCAAGAAGATATATTTTAATAATTAACTAATGACCAACACCAAACCGACCAAGACAAACTACTGAAATATATAATAGATGATATAATTAAGTAAACAATCTAATATTCTGATGGTGAAATGTGTGTTATGAGCTAGTGAACTTTATTATAGTCGCCGCTTTGTCCTTCCGTCCCTCCTCCCGTCCGTCCGCATAGTTTGCAAAAAGCTATTAATGAGAATTAAATGAAACTGCAAACAATGATCGGGGACAATGAGAAGAAGTGTACAATTGGATTCTTATATTTATTTTCCGGAGCATAACTTGAAACTATGTATTGGACTGTAATGAAACTAGAAACAATGATAGAGAACAATGGGTGTTTTCTTAGCTTACATATCGATACGAAAACGAATACATCATAGGTGATGGTGACTTCGTGTTTGTATGGATATGTAATCTAAGAAATAGAGTTGGCGGTATACTTTCAGCTCTATGAAGTTAGCGGCATAATTAATAATTCGTATTTTTCATACAGTTGCTCTTATTTTGTTCTCATGAATCAGTAAATTATCATATTCATAAATATTCCATATACGGTCATTTAGAACTACGATGTCATAGCTCTAAAAATGGCGACTTCCGTATCCGTTTCAATAGAGCCTTCAAATGATCATATCTTCTTCGTTTATCATCAGATTTTGATAGTTTTTTCTCTATTTTCAAGTTTTTCAGAACTCTCAGTAATAAAGCGTGTTTGACTGTTCTGTGTAGCTACATTCCCTTTAACCAAAATGAATGTCTAACATTAACCCTAACCATACCGAAAGACTTAAGTAGAACGTTAACCATAACGAAATGTCGATCGTTAACACTAAACATAACGAATGTCAACCGTCAACACTAACCCTAACGAATATCAACCGTTAACTCTAACCATAGCGAATGTTGAAAGCCGTCTAACATCCCATAGGTATACTTTTCACATGCATTTGAAGAGATCCTTGGCGGTTTAAAATTAATATACTTACTACAGTAAACATTTTCTGAGACCCAGCTGATATCTAACCACTTGTAAAAGCTTATTGCTAAACACACTAGCATAGGGTAATGAACAGGCATAAATATACAATATTCCAGCAACTTGATTGATCGAAGTAACAAATCACACTAAACAGTGCAAAACGGATATAGACTTTCTTCTATTAATTACTAGTATAAGAAAGATACATATTCGTTTTTCAGTGGAATGTGATTTAAACAGAAGTAATCAAAATGTAAGCTTATTTATTTATACATACAATACAATACAATACAAATATGTTATTTCAGTCTCACCTCTTATAACATAGAGTTACAAATAAAAGTATTACAAAGTATACATGCTATTTATAAAAAGCAATCGGAGTGGCTCTACATAGAGCTATGAGAGACTATTAAAATGTAAAATTGTCAGTACATTACAAGTAAAATTAAAACTATTTTCTAAGTAAGAGTTTATGATAAATGCATAACAGCATGCAACAGTATACACATATATGACACAACTAAAAGCAAATTAAAATACACAGTTGCATGTGATAATTGCTCTAAAAAGTACTACACAACTGTTCAATACTCTTTGAATAAAATATTTGAGATTAAAGATCTACAGTACAACGTCGTCAGAATCTATATATATATTTACATTTAAGATATCATTTATACAGTATATTTCTCATTTTCCTTAAAATTTCAATAACCTTCTTAAATGTTCGTCATACCAGCTTAATATAAAAAAGAATCTGTTCTGAAATAGATTTATATCTGAGATCAGATCTAGTAGCATAAGTAGACATTTCTAATGTATTCGTATAATGGGCGTGACACGAGTACGTGCTACTCGTTTTCGACAACGTTTTTACAGTGAAAACAAGTTCTCTCAGTTACATTTAATCTCTCATATCGTCCAGTCTCGATTCGAATAGGTGCAACACCACAACGAAATTTGGAATAAGCACTTCTGTGTGACATAATACATTTTATATACATTTCAGTTCAACTTGTAATAGGTTCTTAACTTATTGCGGCCTGTGCCTTGGCGCGCATTTACTCTATTGACGCCATTGAACCAATCAGTTTTGAACTTATCAAACATATAATTAAATACACGAGATTTTATGATGTTTATATTAGTATCTAATTGTTGCACATGTATATCAGCTTCTTTAAAAGCACAGTTTATTTTGTATTTCCAGTTTTTACAATTTCGACGAGCACAGAAATCGGCCCATTTGTTGATTTTAGCATTTAGTTTATGGTCTTCCATCGTATGTAATCGTTTCCAATGACTAACGACATTGTCCACTGTTTTACTGATGTTGGCTTCCAACCAATGTCTATGGAAGCTCTGGAGGGCCATTTTGACTTATGAGTAACGACTTATGTCTTTTGACTTATGACTAATGACTTATGACTTATGACTTACGACTAATGACTTTTCTTAATACATGAACAATTCAAAGTTTAAAACAAGAGGGCCAAGATGGCCCTAAATCGATCACCTGAGTACTGGCACATTATCAAACTTCTTCGAAATCCAATGGTCACATACAATCTGTGTATGTTTGGTTAAGATTGTTCAAGAAATATGGCCTCTGTTGTGTTAACAACATTCACATAAAGACACTGACAAGTGAGTGTTATGAGTGTAACACCTGGGGCAGGGCCGAATGTGACTCCAGGGCTACATGTTATACACGAGAACTGCCTTGTGGTTTTAGAGAAGATGATTTTTAAGATTTTCCTTATACAAGTCTATGTACAACACTTGACCCCTGCGGTGGGGCCAAATTTGACCACAGGGTCACCATATGAACAAACTTGGTAAAGGTCCGTAAGAGTATAGTAAATGCAAAATATAAAAACCTCTGGCTAATGTAGTTCCCGAGAAGAAGACTTTTTAATGTTTTTCCTATGTCTATGTTAAACTGAGACCCTTTTGGGCTGGCAAATTTGTCCCCAGGGTCACCATTTGAACAAACTTGGTAGAGGACCATAAACAAATGCAAAATATTAAACCTCTGGCTCTTGCAGTTACAGAGAAAAATATTTTTTAAAATGTTTTTTCCTATACAAGCCTTTGTAAAACTGTGACCCGGAGGTGGGGCCAAATGTGATCACAGGGTTACCATTTGAACAAATTTGGTAAAAGACCATACTCTTAAGGTAAATGCAAACTATTAAACCTCTGGCTCTTGTAGTTTTAGAAAAGAAGATTTTCTTTCCCGATATAAGTCTATGAAAAACTTTTAAAATTTCAATATACAAACTTTGGACCCCAAGTGCACGGTCATTTTTGACACCGGGGACTTCATTTGAACAAACTTGATAGTCTGGGCGTTGGTGATCATTTTAAAAGGAAAAAATCGAAATCTGTCCAGCGGTTCTTGGGAAGAAGATTGTTTAAGGTTTTGACCATATATGGTAATGGCGGCCATCTTGGATGTCTTGCTGACCTAATTTTAACAAATCTAAGAAGCATTCATCTAAGGATCATCCATGTGAAGTTTTTTGCCAAAATTGGCCAAGCGGTTTCAGAGAAGAAGTCGTTTGAACCAAAAGTTAACGACAACGGACCGTTGGACGACGAAGAGTGATCCCAATAAACATATAAACATATTAAAAGTGAACAGTTATATTGTACAGGGTTAAAACCGCAACAATAATGATGACTTGTTACTTTTGACTTGTTACTTTTGACTTATGACTTGTTACTTTTGACTTGTTACTTGTTACTTTTGACTTGTTACTTTTGATTTTGATTTATGACTTGTTACTTTTGACTTATGACTTGTTACTTTTGACTTATGACTTTTGACTGGTGAATTGTGACTTACTGGTATGTTTCTAAATGTGACAACTCCTCACATTTTGTAAATGTATAACTTCTCAGATCTATATCTATCTTTCACAATTTGTTTACTTATGGGCCATAAGGGCATAACAGTTAACAAATAAAAACTGAACAAAAATATAGCAACATATTAACACATGAACAATTCAAAGTTTAAAACCCCCCAAAAAACATCGTAGAAACGTCATAAGTCATGTCATTAGTCAGTAGTCATAAGTCAAACGACATAAGTCGTTACTCATAAGTCAAAATGGCCCTCCAGGGCTTCCATAAATGCCCACTTGAACGGCAGCGTTGGGCGTGTATCGACCCACACCCATAAAGAACCTTGCAGCTCGTATCTGTAGTGTGTTAATGCACGCAAACGGTTTATTACCCCAAACACATCAGTGGTGTATGTTCAGTTGTAATAGACACTGATTGCAATACTTTTTAAAAAAGTCAAAATAAAAAAGTTCAGTTTTAAAAAATGTTAAAGGAACTGGTTTTGTTGGTTGGTTTGTTTGTTTCTATGGTGTTTTACCACATGTAAGGTTATATATGACGGTCAATGTTTTTTGTGGTGGAGGCAGACCACTAACGCATTACTGTACACCTCACGCCATCCGTAAAAAGCGACACTTTCTGGAGGCGATCTGAAACGATAATTGGTTTCAATCTAAGAACAAATAAAAACTCTGGTAATATGCCGAATTTTCATTCGAAATGTAGATATGCTTTAAATTAAGCCAAATGTTAACCGGTTATTATCTTTTATGAAATGGGTAGTTCTGCAAAACGCGACGACTTGTCGTTTGTCGCTAAATCATAACTATTCATTTAACAGTTGGAAATATGCACCAGCTAAAGTGTACTTCGGCCACACAACACGAATTTTAGTCTAAAAGCATCATATGAATTAACATTAATGAAAATACAACAAAAACTATATAGACGAGCGGTCTAGCTTTACAGATCAAACTGTTCCATTTACAATATTGAAATCATACGGATCACAGGGCCTAGTCCATATGCACATTTAATTTGAAACTGAAACACATAATGATGATTATATTTGTATTTGGATTGACACCATAATGCTTCCAGATCGCATCCAGTCCCTTTAAAGGAAAGCAAACAATGTTAAGGTAAATGTAAACATGTTGTGTACGGATGCCGACTTATACTGACTAACAATGTCGCACATTTTGCTGAAGCGGCTTTACAACACCATTATACAATGTCTAATTGAGTCGTGTAAGTTGATTTCTACACTTTAATCAATTTATTTACATTTAATAATAAGTGTTAGAGAAACGATTAATCGTATTAAGTATAGTCAATTCCGAGACAGATTAATTGTTTTTGTTAATTGTGAGATGGGGCGTGTTTAGCAATGTGTATGAATTCGGATTTCTATTTTCTATATAAGGTCTATTCGTTCTTCTTTTTAAATAAAGTCTCATCCGTTTTACAAATATACAAATACATTCCTAATTTAAATATGTGTACCTACTTATTAGATAAATAATGCTTCACAGAGAAAATAAGGTTCTCAGACCGCAAAATTGGTAGAATACAATATACAAATGAACTACACTAATTATCTACCTAAATGTGACTAAATAGGTTAATGTGTAAAAACAGAGTGATTTGGTCCTCATTTGCGTGTTTAATACACTATTGTAGTACGATAAACAATAGTTGACTTTATTTAACTCCCAGAAGCAATGTTTATGACAAAAACTGAGAAGTATTCATTATCACTAGAGAAAGAGGTGTGCAATGTTCCAAGAACCAGTAGACGTATGCTAATTACTAACAACACTTATAACCCCGGACTGTTTATACTAATTAGGCTAGCTTATTTGCTATGTACGTGAATAAAATGATATACAAGTATTCGTACTTTTTTTTCTTTTCAATATATTTTTTTTACCAGTCGATGTTTCGATGCAAACATGTTCACTGAACAAAATTCCTAATTACTCACGTTTGTATCTTAACTAATTTTCATATTTTAAATATATTTTAAAATAGATATGTGATAAGTATTTTGTTTTGACCCATAGTTTGTAAAACATTTATTTTTTGTTTAAATTGTTACATCTTTTGAGAGTTACCCTCCCTTTATATGAAAACGTGAAATGTGCAGATAAAACACATAACATGAGTTAAAGATCGCTTAAAGATATAAAATTCTTAAAATTGGTATGAAATAATAGAAAAAAAAATTGACCCATTTATCGCAGATTCTCTGTCTATAAAAAATGAAATATGGATAATCTTAAATTACCTCCCTTTAAATTGAATATTGTTTGAAATTGAAGTAACTGTAATTCAGCGTTAACATTAAATATTTCGAAAAATTCTTTTGCAAACGCATTTGTAGTGGTAGTGATAGTAAAACATGATGTCAAAATAATTTTAACTGGCATATTTTAGAATTAGGAACACCGAAAGCTTCACTAATTCGAAGTACTTAATAAAATCCTATATACCCAGTTGTATAAGTGTTATAACTTATTTCTAAGAAAACACATTGACTTAAAAGTTTTAAAATATGTTCATGCAATCAGAGCAGATTATTTTGCGTATCTCTAATCAAGCTCAAAATACACAAAACAATGAGAATATTATTGACATATTCTTAGGTAGGTACCTAGCAATTTGGTCTAGTGTATGCATACTTGAAACAGGCGATGTTTGTCAGCACCATTTTTCGAGATTGGATTTGTGTTTGTCAATATTGTAACAACGCTAAAAGTAGAAATTCCGCTAAAGGTAACAACCGCCGCTACAGGTAACAATTCCAGCGCTAAAAGTAACAATCACATCTTCCGCTTAAGGTAACGACGCTAACGCTAAAGGTAACAGCTCTCTACGTTAAAGGTAATACCGTTTTTCAATATCTGCAGTTTCAAGACAGTTGATTGAATAGCCACTAATTTTTAAAGAGGCAACGTGGCGGAATATATGGATCTGTTTTACACATTATTCCACTATAAATGCAACACTCCTTAAGAGTTAGGAGCTCGATCTGGCTGGATGAAAACCGCGACACGCGCTTCATTCAATGCTTGAATCTGGTCATTGAAATGGTATCTACTGTAGTTCATCGATAATCCATTAGTGTACAGACTTATTCGTCTAAAAACCCTGCCATCACGGTTCAGCGTGAGTGACTTTGGTTCACATGCTGGAGGTCTTGGTTTCGATCCCCGACCGGGTAACACCAAGTACTCAATACAGCTACATTGCTTGACGTTTAGGATATAAGAGTCATGCTATGACTGGTCGACCCGATGTCAGTATAATGAGAATGGATGAGTCTACGGCATGTGTCTACGGCGTGATTATGCACTGTTTAATATGCACACAATACACTTAGCGACAAAGGCTCGAATATACGCTATGGGGTGCATGCTCTCCCGGCCATGTTGTTTAACGGCTCATCAACACAGTATAGGTTATTTAGAGCCGCCCCAGAGAGAGGGGAAGGATACATAGGAATCCGGGAACCGTGCCCTACCCTTATTATCGAATAGATTCCTATGGTTCTTTAACGTGCTCGGAGGATAGACCGATACACGGGACCGCCCGGCTTACGTCCCCATCCGACGGACGAGGCTAAGGGAAATGGTCTTGCCCAAGAACACACCGACGAAACTCAATGGCACCACGGAGGATTGAACCCGGGGCCTCCGGTTACAAATCCGCCGCGATACCGACTGCGCCACGCCAGCCCTCTCTCCAGGATATAAAAGAAAAAAATAATTAAAAAAAAACAGGTTGCCAATTATGGGTTTTGACGTTCATTTAAAAGACATTCATTTAAAGACAGATATATATTTTCAAGAAGATATTTTTAAAAAGAAAAAAACAACAAAAAACCCCGCAAACAAAAATAACAAAACACACACAAACAAACAACGTTTTAAAAACGTACCAATTCTTCCATCCCACATACCACCAACCACCCACCCACCCATCCAAAATGAGCCGGCACATGCCTTACAGTGCCTAAAGGCAGCTATGCCAGTTTGTGTTTATACCCGGATGAAGTAGTTTACCTGGAGATGCTTGCCGAATTTTAGGAGGAGGGACGTCGGATCCACCGGTATTCACCATTCGATTTAACAACTAAAATATTCTGAAAATGCACCAGATTTCGCTAAATGCTATATAGGAGACAAAACATCTCGGGAGGCATGCAGCCCGACCCCGTTGCTCAAAATGTCACATCCCCACTAAACTAAATTCCTCGATCTGTCATCGACATTCCTGTTTGCCGAATGTTTCGTCATTTTTGTTACTACAGCGATGCGTGTGGGGAGGGGAACCAATTACGTGTATCATTGTGAACGTTAGTTGGGTTCGCGGATATAATGGCCTAGGTGTAGGGTGCCATTGTGTCCGCAACGCCACTGTGTCCGCAGTCATGTCGTCTCAAAATTATAACTTAATCACCTCTGCAGGGAAAGTCTCTTTCTAACGCAATTGAAAAAAATATCCTGCAATCAGATTGGTTGACGTTCAAAACAAAAATGTGCGACTATTAAATCGTGTTTATAACACGACGCAACTCCAGGCAGGTGACGTTAAACCGTCAAAAACGTGACGACATCCAGTTTTATTTGAACGCGCTGGTGAGAAAAACAATGGTTAAAAACACCGAAATGCGTTCGAAACGGGCAAACCAGTATCGAAATGTTGGCTTTTCCGACAGTATATCGGTCGTTTAATGGTCGCAAATTTTTATTAATGGCGTCGCGTTAGCGTTAACTGCAAATTCAAAACTTTAATATAGTTAACCCTATAGTCAACGTCTGAGTCCTGAGGGTACATGAATTACGTATGGATTGAGATAGTAGTGTGTTCGAGCATTATTTGAATACATGGTAGGTATGCTCTTTCCTCTCTCCATATACTGACAAAGAGAAACAAATAATCTTCTACACCGCGTTTAAAGGGGTTGATGCACTATTTTCAAACACGATTGATATAAAAGGGCTCTTAAAAACTTGAAAAAACGCTGAAAGAATTATCGAAATATCATAAAAAATAAAGGAGATGTGACCTATTGAAAATTTGCAATGAACATCAATGGAGGCTGCCATCTTTGAACAATGACGTCATCGCGCCTTATTATCATATATGGCATATTGACAAAATGTCCTTTAAAGCAACGAAAATCAATGCAAATTGATTAAAAATAGATATACAGATGTAAAATGTATAAATTGTATGCTTATTTTTCATATGCACTGATTTTCTTTGCTTTAAAAAACATTTTGTCAATATTCTCATATGGTAAAAAGGCGCGATGACGTCATCGTTCAAAGATGGCCTCCTCCATTTATGTTTCTTTGCAAATTTTTAATAGGTCATATCTCCTTGATTTGCCATGCCATTTTGATAATTCTTTCAGCTTTTTTCAAGTCTTTCAGAGCCCTTTTAAATAAATCGTGTTTGAAAATAGTGCATCAACCCCTTTAATGAACAGAACAGAAAAGAACATATATTTCATTTAACTTTTACATACGTACATTGTTATATATACATACATAAATTTTCATGCGTAATAAGTCAAGCGATTTTAGACAAAAGTACATTTGCTATGAGCAATATTAATGTTAAATAACTGATACATGAGGATGAAAATACAAAAGAGCTAAACATTGTTAAATTAATCAAGACTGTATTCCTTACAGCTAAAGCTGTACTAATATATTTTGCTAACTTTATAACAATATTCTTATCCTGTGTTCAATATTGACCCCACAAACGAATCAAATAGTTGACATAATATTTTTGGTTTCAACCTTATTTTTCTACAGTTTACTGAGAGAACATTTAATGCTTTCAAAGATGTTCCAATAAGTTGTTCTTGGTTCGGAGCAAAATTTCCAGTATAATTAAAAACTGTACCTAAATAGTTGAAATAATTTACTACCTCTATATTGTCTCCATTATAATGCCAAGATTCATTGTTTAATAAACCACCTCCTTTTTTTTAAACCATAATCTTTGGTTTTTTTAAGTGTATTCACCTCTAATCCCCATTTGTTACAATAGTCATAAAGTAAATTAATATTTTTTTTGCAATTCTTCTTTATTTCTTTTGTATTTCCCCATGATAACCATATCGTCCGCAAATAATAGTAATATAAGTAAAATGTCATCAATTTCTAAACCAGTATTAATGTAATTTTGTAAATATAGTTCTAGGTCCTCAATAAAAAGAGAAAGCAACGTTAATGCAACGTAGAGTGTAGTAAATATTTGCAACTCTTCAGTACTAGTATGTGTTGCGTTTAAGGGAATTGAAGCGATCTGATGTCTTTCCAGATATAAATGAAACCATACTAATGTGCTTTAATTTTATACAAAAGTTACACATGCATTAAATGTGTCTCCTGTTCAATTCGGTTTTATTATTTTTTTATGAAAATGTCTAGACGGAAAAAGTCAAGGCCACCGCAAGTTCTAGATTCATATAAAGCATAAGTATTATTTTAATTGGGGCTCCATATAATGTGCACGATGTAATAAATAAAACGTATGTGTTTATGAACATAGTCAAAATAACTTATCTTTTAATAGCATTTCAAGTTTGATGTTTCGTTAGATAATACTTGATGGACTATCAGTTATGCCTGTGCGTCAACTGAAACGGATATCAAATATTAATGCTTTGCTCACCGATGTAAAACGCTTTATGATGTCTAAGCGAATTACTCAATAATGTGCAATGCATGTACCCTGTTAAAAATGTTTTCGGTGATAGATGTATACATTTAAAATATTAAGGATCGGTAGTAATATAGCACTTGTCAAATCACGCAAAATTCGGGGCTTTGCGATAACAGCAGATACAACGAAATAGGAAAAGTAAGTTAGATGCACATATCTGGGTCTGTATTCATAAAGCTTCTAGCAATATTTTAACTTCAGTTAAAAGGTATCACATTTATAAACATATTTTTCTATCGTTTTAAGACATCTTCTTTATATTTGTAATCATGTTTTGGATTATTAAAACCCATAACTAAATATTTGTATTAACATATATAGCGTGCAGTGTCCCAGAGAGTAAATAAGGATATTTAAAAATATGCAAAAATGTTAAATTTTCACTTAAGCCAAATTTCCCACTTAAGTTGCTTTATGAATACGGGCCCTGAAGATAACATGTACTCGTACATTAAGCGGTGCTGGTAGCATGTCGCTAAAATATCCTTTTATGAATTCAAAGCATCAACTCGTTTAATGGGGACGGAGCTATACCATGCTCTAACTTCTAATAAGTGGAAGCTAACTTCCAATAAATGAACGTTAGAGAATGGCAGTTATTCTGACAGGTTCACGAAGTTCAACATACTACAAAACAGACCGCCTGTCTCAGCTCATCGGTTATTTTAAAACGTGGATGGACTACGCCCATCTTGGTGAGACCAGACTCTGTATATTACTTTCAAAATCATGTCCATTTGTATTTCTTTGATTACAGTGGAGGAGTAAAGTTTGTTCTATAATGCAATGTAGATACAATGTGTGTGACAATATCCGGGCAGATCTTTCTTCCTTGCGTTTTAAAGGGGCACACGACAACCTTGAATTTTTTAAAGCCTGCGGCGTCTCGTTAATTTGCATTTTTGTTTGATTAATATTTGTTTAATTATAAATTGAACTGAAGATAGATAACCAAGAATATCTAACATCTCAATATGTGGATGACACGAGTTTGACTCTAGATGGCTCCAGAGAATCACTTTCTCACTCCATGTTGACACTAAAATTTTATGCAAAAATTTCCGGCCTTAATATTAATACGGACAAAACTAAAGTTATTTGGTTCGGATCTGAAAAAGAAAGCAATATAAAACTATGTCCTGAATACAACTTGTTTTGGGAAAATGGAAATTTTACAGTATTAGGTATTAGATTTTCAACAGAACTAAATTCTATAGTTAAAACTAACTATGATCTTAAAACTGAAGAAATAAGAAAATTACTTGTTAGCTGGTCAAAAAGAATACTTACTCCACTGGGAAAAATTGTTGTAATATAAAGTTTAGCTTTTACAAAACTTAATCATTTAATAACTGGAATTCCAAACCCGGCAGCAGATAAAATTAACTTATTCAGAGTATGTTTTACAATTTTCTTTGGAGTAATTCAAAAGACAAAATAAAAATAATCATTATAACACAAGATCATGAATTTGGACGGCTTAGAATGACTGATATCGACAAGTTCATATCAGCGTTAAAAATAACCTGGATTCGCAGACTTTTCCAGACCGAAAACAAATATACCCACCTTATAAAAACTATTTGTCCAATATTCCATAACTTAGCTACTTACGGTTCAGGCTATGTTAAAATTAACTTAAATAAAATACACAATTTATTTTGGAAGGATGTTCTAACAAGATATATAACATTTGCAGATCAAGTGAAACGAATTTTGTGGCAACAGTTCCACTCAGTCAAAATATGGTATAATCCGAACATTAAGGTCGGAGGTTCCAGTGTTGTATACAGAAGATGGCTTGCAGGAGGAATAGTATTTGTCAACGATCTGTTAAACTCAAATGGAAATCTGTTTTCTTACAGAGAATTTACAGAGCGTTTTGATATACGGTCTAACTTCCTGGAATATGAAGGTCTCATTAATGATATTAGAAATTACTTAGTAAAATTAACTTAATACATCTACCAAGTAATAGTTCTAATCCCTTGCGCCCACTGACCCTTGCACTTATCCTAAAACATAAAAAAGGTTGTAGATTCATTTATGATATTTTGAATGTAAAACATATCACTAAGAAAATGGAGAAATGAGGTTATAACGGAACCAAACTATAAATTTGAAAAACTGTATGCAATACCTTTTAAAATAACAAAAGACCCTAAATTACTTTGGCTGCAGTATAGAATCAATCACAGGATTTTGGAAACAAACTACCTACTGACTTAAATGAATATTCTAGATAACAGTATGTGCAGTTTTTGCAATATTTTACCCGAAGCCATTCATCACTTATTCTGGAAATGTGAAGTTGTAAATACATTTTGGACAGATCTGATAATATTCATCAGAAATAACTGTAATATAGACTTGGTAAACTGGTCAGAAACAGATATCTTGTTTGGAAATAATACATTTGATGTTGTTTTAAACAAAATACTCTTGCAAGCCAAACTATTTATATACCAACAAAAAATGCAAAAACAAAGACCTTTGTCAAATGTTTTTACAAAACACATATTTCTTTATATAAAGTTGAAAAATGGATAGCATATAAAAATTTAAAAGTAGAAATATTTGAAGCCATCTGGAGTCGTTATCTCAATATTGGTAGAACAGGGAACGAGGGATAATTATTTACTACATGTTTGTGCAAATTAAACTTACATTTAAATAACACATTTGATAGTTTAGGGACACCAATTTACTCCTTTGAGAAGAAGAACACTAATGTTTTCTTCTTTGATTTTTTTTTCTTAATTATTATTTTCAGAAATATTGATGCTTTAAAAACTATTTTGTACAGCGGTTTAACAAAACCCCTTTTTCGGGGGAAAAAATAAAATCATTCATACATATTTACTGTGGTAGATAGTGTGACAACTAAATTGTCATGCCCTCAGCTCAAATTGCATCACAAATATCTCTTTCTACTTTCTACATTTACTGTGGTAGATAGTGTGACAACTAAATTGTCATGTCCTGAGCTCAAATTGCATCACAAATCTCTCTTTCTACTTTCTACATTTACTGTGGTAGATAGTGTGACAACTAAATTGTCATGTCCTGAGCTCAAATTGCATCACAAATCTCTCTTTCTACTTTCTACATTTATTGTGGTAGATAGTGTGACAACTAAATTGTCATGTCCTGAGCTCAAATTGCAGCTTAAATCTCTCTTTCTACTTTCTACAGTTACTGTGGTAGATAGTGTGACAACTAAATTGTCATGCCCTCAGCTCAAATTGCATCACAAATATCTCTTTCTACTTTCTACATTTACTGTGGTAGATAGTGTGACAACTAAATTGTCATGTCCTGAGCTCAAATTGCATCACAAATCTCTCTTTCTACTTTCTACATTTACTGTGGTAGATAGTGTGACAACTAAATTGTCATGTCCTGAGCTCAAATTGCATCACAAATCTCTCTTTCTACTTTCTACATTTATTGTGGTAGATAGTGTGACAACTAAATTGTCATGTCCTGAGCTCAAATTGCAGCTTAAATCTCTCTTTCTACTTTCTACAGTTAATGCATTGTATGAGGTCCTATCTAGGATGAATACTGTTCAAACTTACTGGCTTATTTATACTCAATATAAATATATTATATGTTAGACTGTACCTTAAACTACTTAACATATACAAGCCAAGAGAAACAATGTATATTGTTTGTTTCTTTGGCTTAAAGTGGCTATGCCGCCAACAACAGCCAAATTTTACATCGTAAGTACACCGTATATGGGCCTACTGATGACGAGGCATGTGTATTGCTTGCATGTTTTCAGAGTCCGAATTCTAAAGACAAAATGTAAACGGTTTTAACCAACCAGACTAGACCCCGAAGATGGAACGTCTAAATTAAGAGTTACTCGTGCTTGGTTTTTCACATAGTCAATCGCCGGTCATTTTAAGAATTCTTACTTTGCGCGGAGCAATTCCGGAGTTGTTCATATTCTCACATTGCTTAGAACATATACATTTAAATAACTTGTTATATGTCAGTGTCTATTAATTAGAATTTATTAGGTACAGACCAATTGACTTTAAAGTGGAGGGGGATGGGGTTATGGAGAGGAAATCACGCACTATATATCATGTACGGACCATTTAAAAAAAGGTGTGGTTTCCTTCCAAATTGTTTTTGCTTTTCGCTTTTCCTTTTAAACCAGTAGGATTGGTAACTTCATAAATTAAGATTATTGTTTTAAAGATCTTTTTATCTTTTTAATAATTTAATTCTTTGCAAACTAATACAATAACGCATATGCGCATTTTCAAATAGGGGATACTTATGTGCTTGTCATTAAATGATGAACATTAAAGCAAAACACTAGGGCATTACGCATCTTAAATATTGTTTACCAAACTATGATTTACTTTACTATAATGTATATAACATGATTACTTGAATAACCTGGATGATTATGGATTTGACGAATTATTTGGTGTCATATATGTTTTTGTTAAAAATCTATGTACGAATTTATTTGAGAAGATGAATATATATGTGTTCTTTTTATGTCTTACAAGAAAAGGATTTAAATGATTATAATTTATACATGGCCTTTCACATGGCCACTATTTGATGACTTATCTTAAGATTCCGTTTAGATGTGTGTACATAGTGAAGCCAGAAATGTCTTGTATGACATTCACTATCTCATTTTCCATCTCTTTCACATGGCCATTATTTGATGACTTATCTTAAGATTCCGTTTAGATGTGTGTACATAGTTAAGACAAAAATGTCTTGTCTGACATTCATTTTCACTATCTCATTTTCTATCTTCCGAACAATACACGCCTTCTGTACTCTTCTTGTGTAATTGGTCATTTCAGACAAAATCTGTACATTACAGAGGCGTAGGAAGGTTGGGTCCAACTGAACATTTTCAATTACTGATAAGGTTTTCTTTTTCCGCCTTCTTTTTGCTTGTCACATATTTTAATGAACACATTAGCCGCTTTTCTTTGACAATTGATTAGTCTTATGCCCAGCCGGACGCAAGCACCTGTTTTTGTGTCAAAACATAAATTGGCAATCTATGTGGTGGGGATGGGGGAGATCAAAACATACACTAGCCCCACCCACTGACAGATTATTGAGGTGAATCTGCCCTCCCCCAACCCCATCCGTTCCTACGGCTATGAATTAGCAAGTACGTAGTATAACAGAAACAATTTCTGGACAATTTACATCAATAAGTAACAGGCATCAGTGGTGGCGGATTCAGAAGGGACGGAGTAGGGAATGTGATATGAGGAATGCACATTTAAAGCGTGTTTTATGTGTTTGCCTGCGTTTTTCAACGTTGCGCCCCACCCAACGCGCCCCTTCCCCCCATCCCCCACCCCTACACATACACATATACATCCAGTGCAGACTCGGATGTCCTCTTGGTTAAATGGCGGTGGGACTATAAACCTCATAACTACACACACGACTCAGTTGTTGTATCTGTCCTGGTTGTTATAATGCTTTCATCAACAGCACCAAGTTTAGACTCACGTCTAACGGTTGAGTAGTACTTCGATTGTGTTATGTTGATAACTACTTATCTCTTTTGGTTTTATATAATAAAGAAGACAAATCAATGACAATCAATACTTGATCTTTTCTGACGTCACTCCATACATTACTACACTGACCAGGGTGTACGTACACAGCTAAAAAAAGAACTGAATAAGATGCCACAGTAACTAGCAAGAACCTGTTTCCTCAATTTTCATGGAAACTGTAGATAAACACGTTGTTACCTTTAGCGCTTTTGCGTAGACAGTTGTTACCTTTAGCGTTAACATAAAAAGTGTTACATTTAGCGTTAGCGTTGTTACCTTTAGCGGAAGGGGTGATTATTACCTTTAGCCAAGGTTGTTATCTTTAGCGTTGGAAATGTTACCTTTAGCGGCGGTTGTTATCTTTAGCGGAATTGTTACCTTTAGCGTTGTTACAAACATCACTTTTCGTGATTAAAAGAGTGTTTGTCAACACCATTTTTCGTGACTGCATTTGTAATTCTTTGTCACTCCATAAATCCAGATTGATTTATAGTCAGCAGCCAACGGTCTCCATATTCCAATTAATACAACAAAACAGAACATGCTGTCGTCTCTGTGACCATGCCAGATGTGCGGGTATGATGTGCGAAAAAATCGCGGTTTGAATCAAAGAAATATACGAAATGGAGAGTGGGTCTGGAACGGAACGTTCATCCCTGTAGGCACCATATAATCTTTTTGTGTTGGTGCGCCGTAAAACTCCAATTCATATATACACTTACTTGGCATGTACAGACGGATACAACTATCCAACCAGCATTGGCCCTGGGGTCCAACCTCACCCCTTTGGACCTAGACTTTGGATCATAACTTGGAAACCGTTCAGATCCCCCAACCTATAACCATATAAACACTTACTAGGCCTGAACGCTTCAAGGCAGACGCAGGAATTTGCTATGGCCCGCCATCGACTGCGTAATCTCATTTTTCTTATGAAATTATAAGCTTGTTGGACAATTTTTTCTCCTTTTCGAAGATCATAATGTGAGCTATTCAGTGCCAATTGACCCTCTTGTTTAGAACATAGAAGCTTTTTCTCCCACTTGAACCTAACCAAAAGTTTACAGCCAGTATATCGATACAGGCTCTCTTGGGCCTCTTGTTGTCATCTGTAAGAGTTAGCAGACATTTGTGTACAGCTAATATGTATTAATTTATATTTAGGAGTAAGCAAGCGCTCAAATTATTTTATATTAATGTCATATTTTCATTTTGTTCAGAAATAAACTATTTCATAATTTAACACCATTGTTATTTTTTATTTCTTCTGCTTCCATTATGACTTGGAGTAGATCAACGATCAATCATTGTCACCAGAAGCAATTCCCTTGATAAACCACAATGCTACACTAATTATAACCGTGGGTGATTTATAGCTGGATATGTCGCAAGCCAGAACGTTACGGACGTGCGATGTCTAAATGAAGATCTCAGTAGTAATATCGGCATCATATTTTCACACAAGAAGATATATTTTAGAAATTAGCTAACAGCCAACACCAAATCGACCTAGACAAACTACTGAAACATCTAATAGATTATATAGTTAAGTTAAGACAATACATTTCTAATGGTGAAATATATTTTTGTTATTATCGTTGTCATTGTTAACTGATATAAACAATGGCACACTAATTTGGAAGATTTCGGGAAGATTAGTTTTTATTTTTCCCGAAAAACTTCGAGGGAGCATATAGTCGCCGCTTTTCTTGTCATTCCTGCCTGCGTATTTTGTACGAATCATAAATCAGCATTACTTGAACAATATTAATGGGACCGAAATGAAACTTTAGGTTATGGTGACTTAGCTTTCGTGTTGATATGTAACCTAAAAAAGAGAGCTAGCGTTATACTTTTCAACTGTGTGAATTCTTAGTTCGGCGTTCGACATAACCATAACGAATGTCGACTGTTAATCATAACCATAACGAATGTCGAAAGTTAATCTTTACCACAACGAATGTGAAAGACACCTAACGTCTGGTGTAGTTATATTTTTCACGATAGCTTGAAGAGAAGGTTAGCGATGTTTACTTTATATGCTGGCGCATTATTTATTTTTTGAGATTTGCTTAAACCCCACTGACATCTAAACACTTGCTAAAGCAACGTATTACTGCTAAAAACACAATATCAGAGAATAATGGACGGACTTGCCATCACTTTTCCAACACAGTGATTGATTGAAGTAATAAATCACACTAAAACAGTTAATGCAGAAAGGATACGGACTGTCTTCTATTAATGACTAGTATAACAAAAAGATAAATCCCAAAAATAAATTAGTGGAGTGTGTTTTAGATACATGTAGGTGTAATCAGAAGCTTTAGAAACAATATCAGTGGTGTTTGGTCATTAGAAACAATATCAGTGGTGTATGGTCATTAGAAACAATATCTGTGGTGAAACACTATCAGTGGTGTATGGTCACTAGAAGCAATTTCAAGTGGTGTATGGTCATTAGAAACAATATCAGTGGAGAAACAATATCAGCGGTGTATGGTCATTAGAAACAAATTCAAGTGGTGTATGGTCATTAGAAATAATATCAGCGGTGTTTGGTCATTAGAAACAATTTCAAGTGGTGTATGGTCATTGGAAACAATATCAGAAGAGAAACAAAATCAGCGGTGTTTGGTCATTAGAAACAATTTAAAGTGGTGTATGGTCATCAGAAACAATATCAGTGGAGAAACAATATCAACGGTGTATGGTCATTAGAAACAATTTCAAGTGGTGTATGGTCATTGGAAACAATATCAGTGGAGAAACAATATCAGCGGTGTATGGTCATTAGAAACAATTTCAAGTGGTGTATGGTCATTAGAAACAATATCAGTAGTGTATGGTCATTATAAGCAATATCAAGTGGTGTATGGTCATTATAAACAATATCAGTGGTGTATGGTCATTAGAAGCAATATCAGTGGTGTATGGTCATTAGAAGCAATATCAGTGGTGCATAGTCAAGTGTAAGAAACAATAATTGCATTACTAATTAAAAAAAGACGAAATAAATAGAGTTTAATTAATATTGTTGTTGTGATACGGGAAATAATTCCCGAGTGAGAAAGATTCTTGCGATATAGAAACGAGTGCGAGTTTCTTTATCGCAAGAACGAGTGCGAGTGTCTATATCGCAAGAATCTTTCTCACGAGGGAATTATTTTCCGTATTATGACAACAATGTTAATAAAACTATATATTATATGTTCTGTGATGAATTTCTTTCCAATCGCCTTTTGACACACGTATTCCTCCTTTGGCGACAAGATGGAGTAATACATACATATCGTGACGTCACTCGCGCTGTGTGACGTCACGATATTGCTGCACAGGAACTGGCTGGAGCCGTCCTGTAGACGATGCTGGCTTGTATTCAGGGGGCATTTCCAGCATTTTGTGGTTGCATAGGCATTTCAGGACCACTTAATTCTTCAAGTTCAGAAGTTTTTAACATTTCTTCAACCTGTTCAGAAAGTAGTTCCTAAAATCTGGCTACTGTGCTATCTTGCACACTAGGCGAGATAGCACAGTTCTTAGAGGAAGAGATATGTTATATATTTCCCCAAACTGAGAAATTTCTATAATTCTTCACATAATATATAATATAAGACTTTAAAAACAAAGGTAAGGACAATTTAACATTAATTTTGTTCACTAACGGACTTACGGACCACTATTATGGCGTCTTTTTGCTTAAAGGCTTAACAACACCCTTTTACAATGTCTTATTGATACGTGTAAGTTGATTTGTACACTTTAATTAATATATTTACATAAACAATAAGAATTAGAGAAACGAATAATCGTATTAAGTATAGTTAATGCCGAGACAGAGTCGATTTTATTATTGGAGAGCACTTTAATAACAACACATACATATATTTTTAAACTATATTTTAATAGATTTTGCAAATAAATTGGGCTTGGCATCGATTGATAAACAAGCCACAAGCACGGGGTTTAACAACTGGGCAGCCGGTAAGCACAAAAAGACCATTATGGCAAGCCCTGCACTGTAATAACAACACATCAAAATATGTTTAAACTTTATTTTAATAGATTTGGCAAATAAACTGGGCTTGGCATGGATTGAAAAACAAGACCCAAGCACTGGGTTTAACAATTAGGCTGCCGGTAAGCACAACAGATCATTATGGCAAGCCCTTACAGTAGAAAGCATTAAGCAATAAAGCAAACTGATTATTACAATATTAAGGACGTCAATACATGTGCACCAAATTAAATGTTCATTATGAAAGCAACTTTTCTGATAAGCATTTAAGCAAGTGTTGAAAGCACGGTTGATATTCAAGCATAATTACAAGTGCACCGAATTCAATCAATTCAAATGTTTTTTAGATTCAAGATTCAAGATTCTTTATTAAGTAACGTAAACATTACAAAGTTTCTTGTTACGTGATACAATGAATAATATTATATACAACAGTCAGTCATGATAAGTATGTGCATAGACATAAAGGCAATGAGCAAAACATGATTTATACGGAAAAGATATACAAACATATATTGAACGTGAGGTTGTACTAAGTACATTGATTTTTTTTTTAGAACAATGTAATGTGTATGTATGTACATATATACATATTGAAATATCATGAAGAACGTTAAAGCATATAGATATGCAAAATATGGTGTAGTATTTACTTTAAGTAAGATTTACAGCACACTTTCATGACGATTAACTATGTTTTGTCGAATAATTGTCGCTTGATATACAAATTTACAGAGTTTTGAGATAACAGAAAAACTAACAGACTGCATTAGCTCAATAAATTTAAAAACGCTTGGTCTAGCAAAGTAACGTGATTTAATATATTGTTTTCGAATGTCAGTGTATGCTAAACATATACAAATAAAATGGTATTCGTCTTCTAGATCACCAGAATTACAAATTAAACAGTAGCGTTGGTCATGGTCGATTTCTGTTAGCAATTCGTACGGACAACAAATTTATATAATTTTTGTTTAGATCACCTAAAATAACTTGGTTATAGTTAATATTTAGCTAATAACGAGATAGTTTTATTAGCTAATCTGACAAAATTGGGAGAACATGCACTGGGAAACGAACATAGGTTTTATACGCCTCAGAACTCCATCTCCCCATTGTTTAATACACTCTGGTAGGAAACCTCTACTTGCGCGAAAGTAGCTGCCCCTATTCTAAAAGAATGCGATTTGTATCTTGAATAGTCAATGCCAAGAAAAGCGAAGGATTTGTTTTAGAACAGGTGAGATAATGGACGCCCATCAAAATGACAAAATAAAGGACCAGGTATATGAGGCCGTATCTTAAGAAACTTTTCTAAGACATATACTGGACACAAAGTGCCTCCAGGTCTTGTGAATTTCAGAATGGTGCCGCGACCTAACTGATCTGTTTTTGAATACCTAACGTGTACAGCAAGGGTCCCCTTCTGGGAACTCAAACAAATTTTCTCAATTGATCAACATATTGGCCACGGAGTCCCCTTGGTGACTGCCAGTTCACCAACTCTAAAAAAGTCACAAAAGCCAAAGTAAATGCTGTGCTAAATAAGGTGGACTCGTACGTGTTTGTGCAAACTTGTGCAATTTTGCTAGTACTGAGGACAATATTGCTGTTGTAATTGGAAGACGGGTATCCCGTTTTTTCCCCAACTCGCCTAAAAACTTCTAATAATTTCTCTACGATGAAATTTTTTGTGCCATCCTTGACATTCTTAACTTTACACTGAAAACCAATGGAAGTAGTGTATAATCGTGCAGTTGAATACGATAAACCCTCCAAGAACAGCCATGCTATAAATTGTGTTAAGTGCTCTAATGCTGGGGGCCAGACATCAGGTAAACTGTAACGACACCTGAACAAGCTGAATTTATTCAGGCCAACATTATACGAGTCTATGGTGTAAGGACAGATTCAGTAGTCTTGTAGCTTCTCCTTGCACATCAGTGAAAGAGATTCCGGAGGCAATACCTCTGGCTCGTTGCTGGCGAAATCTGGTCCACTCTTTGCGAGAAATAGCATCAGCTATAAAATTATCATGTGTAGAAATATGAGTGGCTTTAAACAATATATTATGCTTCATGGTCTGCAAGACAAAAGGCCTTATCAGATGCATTAGTCTTTGTGACTTGGAAGATTGCTTGTTGATGACCTGAACCAGGGCTGCATTGTCAATCCTTAACATACCTATTTTATTTGACAGAATGGCTTCTTATAGAAACATTGCAAGAAGCACAAGAACCATTTCTAGAAAAGTCCTCATAATGGTACTTTTGTGCCAGTTACCTGGCCAAGGAAAAAAATTACCATCTCCCTTAAAGCAACAAACAGCACCCAATTCAACGGAACCAGCGCTATCTGTAAACAGCTGCAAAATATCACTACTATACCAAGAATTATCTGGAATTATAGAAATGCCATTAAATCCTGTTAGAAATGTAAGCCAGAGGTCTTCTCGAAGCTCGTGAGAAATTCTACGTCTATGTCTATGATGCAGCTTGCGTAGCCAGACATTGCATCATATAAACACCTTATAAATGCTCTACTAGATTTTATTGCTTGGCAAAAAAAAATCAACATTCCAGATAGAGACTGTAGTTCCTTAATAGTGACTTTTTTCTTATGAAGGAAACTATTTATAATATGAATCAACTGACCATTTCATCTGAATCGATTTCCAGCCCTAGAAAACCTTAAAACTGTAGTAGGACCAACATATTTGTCTTCAGCAATAGCGACACCTACTTCACAACAAACCCGAGTAAAGATTGAAACTTTGTATTGACAAGCCAATGTAAGAAAGTAGAAAACTCCTCAAACAGAGCACAAGAAATACTGCAACCCATAGGCAAACATTTGTCAATGTAAATCTTTTCTCCATCCTTTAAACCTAACAAATGAAAATCCTTGTCAAATGAAGTAAATGTATATTTTACTGTACAAATATCATCATTTATCACGTCATTAACACTGCTACCTTCTGGGTAAGACACGTGAGTTATCAAACGCCAAGAAACATGCGACTTGGGCACAACAACAACTGGAGATACTTTTAGATTAGCCACAGGAGGGGAATCGAACGGACCAATCAGACTTTAAGTTTTTTGCATCTGATGTTTGTCGTAAACTCGTGTATTGAACCTTAAAGGCATTGTTAAGTAGTTTTCCATGGGCAGCCTTTTGGGCGACTTCTCTTCTAAAACTTTTGGATGGATTTTCCTAAAAATGTACAGGAATGCTGCTTTTGATGTCTAGTTGTATTTTTTGTCTTTTCTTTTTTTATTTTTTTTTGAATTTTTTATTTTTTATTTTTTTTATTGTCTTTATTTAAATAAAGGCCTATTATTAGATACATAAAATAGAAAAAATGTAGCATTTTGTAAACATTCCAACAAATTTAAAAAATTTAAGCATAATGGTAGGGTTCCAAAAACCAATATTAAATCTCAATATGCATGGTGACCTATAATTTTAATTGCATTTTTTGTTTAAATATTTGTTCAAATAAGTGCCTAGGAAGTTTGAACAAATTCTGTTATTAGGAACATAACAAGAAAGGAAAATATACTATTTCTATATAATTTCGTACAAAACTTGGCCTTTTAACATAGGGGTAGGGTTTCAAAAACATTTTCTAAACAAGCATGCGGACCTATCATTTTTATTGCACATTTTGTTTTTATATATGTTAAACTATGTACTTAGAAAGTTTAAACAAATTATATTATTGGGAACAAAAAAAAAAGGAAATTGTATCATTATGGGCTAATTTGTGCATAAATTGTGGTAATGGTCTCAACATATTTTGCAAAAAAATATAGGTTTTACATAAAGATGAGCTTTAAATGTTATTGTAATTAAACGTTCTTTACTTTGATACAATTTTAGCAGAATTGTGACCAATGAATAAATGATTAGAAAAATGTCTTATTTAGCTATTTCACGGACTTGTTCAACTTTTTGGACAGATTGACATGACGGTGGCATTACATATTATTTTTTAAAATTTTAACAATCATGGTGACCTACCATTATTTTTGCCTTTTCTGTCTATATATATAACATACTTACTGTACAAAAAGTTTAAAGAAAATCTGTTATGCATAAAAAACAATAGAACATGTCTTTAAAACCATTACTGAATCCATCAGCTAATAATTTTGCATCGTGTCGGTTAGGATATAAAGCTCAATAATTCTGTAATGTTGACACATTAATAGGACTTTGGCCTAGGGTACAAGGCGAGAATATTGGTTCAAGTTAAAATCAAAACATCTTTTCTCGTCAAAAATGGCCCCCCCCCCCCCCACCCAATATAAAGTCACCAAAGCTCATAATCTATTTCCCCAATGACCTTGAAGGGTTAGAGGCAAGACGAAGACGAGCTTGTTGGTCATAGTGCTTCCATCGAAAGCCACCATGACGCTTCGCCCCAGTCCTAATGACATTCATGTACTTCAACAATTCCTGGACTTTTCTGAAAACACCAAAAATTCATCGACCCAAGTTTCAATACGTAGTTGTTTTGTCATGGGATTGGTGGGTTTTACCATTTTATGTATTAATTAGATAATCAATCTCACAGAGTAGAAACAAAGAAAGAGACGAAATAAAACTTATGTTAATAAATTTGAAAGAAAAATTGTTCCGACGAGAATCAAAAATGCCCGAGCAAATACGGTGAAATAGTAAACATTATTTGCATCCAGGAATTACGTAAACATCTGTATGACTAAATGAAACGAATACATCCTAATCGAAGATAAAATCACGAACAATATAAATATTACTAAATCATAAATCATGCGAGTCTGATTTTAATAAATTTAAGTTTTTAAATGTAAGCTCAAAGCACATCAGACCGATTTGTTAAATGTAGGAGCAAAGAGAAAGATGCCGATGTACATATACAAACAACTGCACCGTGATAATTACTCAGTAAGCGAAAAACCAAATATGTGTCCTCCAATAACTTTGACTATAATAAAGATTATAGTCAGAATTAATTGTGAGATGGGACGTGTTTAGCAATGTGTATGAATCCGGATTTCTATTTTCTATATAATATCTATTCATTTTTCTTCCTAAATAAAGCCTCATTATTTTAAACATTTCCTAATTTAAATATGTCATTTTGAACATTTCCTAATTTAAATAATTTTGCATACTAATTAGATAAATAATGCTTCACAAAGAAAATAATATTATCGGATCACATATCAGTAGATATTAATACTAATACGATATATACTAATACACGGCACTAATAGTCATACACAAAATGAACATTCTGCGGCATTCCTAATGTTCAGATAAGTTACCTCATTGTATACGTTAACTTTATGTCTTCGAACACAACTCTCAGTTCCTTAAATTTTTAATTAACTTTTCATTTATTGCAACCATCATTCTTCGAGTAACCAAGATTTTAAGATTTGCCATTTATTGTAACAACCTTCACTTTTTAGATAACACGTACACTAGCCATTCCTTTCAAACATGCAAATTCAGCGAATTGAGATACAGATTTTAGAACATATGATCATTTAGACCATGATTGAAATAGTGATGCAAATGAACAACAATAAACGGAATTACTTAAAAAATGCCACACTTTACAATATACATTTACAACGTTAAACGTTTTCGGTAAATAATAAAGGGCAATAATTTCTGTAATTTTCATCAGATTAATCTGCCCGTGCTTTCTACACACGATTACATGTTAGTGATATGCACACCTAGTATGGCCATGTTAGCTCTTATAGCTTTAGAGAAGTAAGCGACAACATAGTTTACAGTTTTAATGCTTGATTTAAAACTGCAAAGGGCAATAACTCCTGTAATATGTACCGATTAACTGCTCATGCTTCATACACATCATTATTGGCTCGTGATCTTACACACCAAGTTTGGTATACGTAGGTCTAACGGTTTTTGAGAAGTAGGCGACACAATTTTGCGACACACGGACGGACGATTTTTCTTTTACATATAAAGGGCAAGTACTCTTGTAATTTGTACCTGTTTTGTCTGCCTTTTATTCCTACATATCATTTCTTGATAGTAATTGTGTACACCTAGTTTGGTGAAGTTAGCTTAGCTTAGTTTGAAAAGTAGGCGACATAAACTTTTACAATATTGTCTTAGAATTACAAAAGGCAATAACTCCTGTATTTTTTTATCAGAATTGTCTGCCCTTAAACAATAGCATACATACATGTTTATATGGTAGTGATCTTGCACACCTAGTTAATTCAGATTAGCTCAGGTTAGCTCGTATATTTTAGAGGAGCAGGTGATAAAATATTGTACAATATTAAGACTTGACTTAAAACTATAAATGGCACTTACTCCTGTGATTTATATCCAATTCATCTGCCTTTGTTTTATACACATCTTTACTTGAAAGTAATATTGCATACCAAGTTTGATGTCTGCGACACACGGGCGGACTGACAGATGGATGTATGGATATCTTTTAAAGAAAGTATGCCTATCTTCAATTCAAATATAAAATATTCATAACTGCTGGTGAATTAATAATATCCGGATTTGATATCTTAAAATAAATAGTGAAAAACTTTAATTGGAATATAACATATCTAGAAATAATAAATGATATATAAATAATTCATTTACAGATATCATTAAACGACGACGCCCAATTATATTTGTTTCCATTCATTTCTTTGACAGTTTTAATTAAAATATTCTTCACGAACGGAGTAGCAAGAGTAGACACATAAAGTCGAACAGGAAATGTAGCACTCAAGGCCCTCAGTCAACCAAAAACACGGACAGAAACAAACACTGATTACAAAGGTAAATAAATGGTAAGATATGACATCACAAACATAAATGGGTTGACAACAGGGCTACTGCATGTGAACGGTCAGTGGCAAAACATTCAGCTGGGAGTTTAAACCAGGTTCCAGGGTGCACCGAACCTCACTATTGCCCTAATGTCATCCGAATAAAACGGAATTGTAAATAAAGGTTAAATTCTCTAACAAACAAGGCAACATCCTATGTTTGCATAATTATCTGTTTCCCTATATCATTATACAATTCAGTTTCCAGTAATATTTGATAACTTATGCTCGTGAATATTTGTTCTAAGTTCATTATGTTTTATGTCTGTGTTGTATCCTCTTTGGAACTATCTGACATATCTGAAGTACACAGTAAGTAGGTGTCAGACATGTAATACATACTGAAAATGGATAATCATACATAACATATAGTATATGTTAGTGAATGTAAAACAATGTATATCTCACAAGGAATATTCGCGGTAGATCCCATAGATATAAACTAGTATAGAAACAACTCAAATAAAGCAAAACTACTCTTGAACGTTATAAAGAAATATAAAAAGATCGGACAGGGAAAGTAGCATTCAAGGAGGACAGTCAATCACAAAACACAGAAACAAACATGCAAACAGACAAACAAGAAGGCAAAAGTAATAATAAAAGTAAACGACATCTCAAACACAAATGGGTTGACAATAGGGCTACCGCCTTGGAACGGTCAGTGGAAAAGTAGGCCACTGGGCAAAACATGATAAAATCGACATGAGTTTTAAATCATCGACCATCGTAGCTGACGCTTTGGACCTGGAAGTACATACACAAGTAGATATAAAAGTCAAACAGGAAATTTAACATTCAAGAACCACAGTCAAACAAAACACACGCATGGAAACAAACTCAATTTAAAGGATAAATAAAAGACAAGGTATATCAACTCACAAACATCTCAATCATAAACGGGTTGACAATAGGCTACCGCCTTGGAACGGTCAATGTCAGAACAAGCCGCTGGGGGGATTTAAACCAGATTATAGGGTTCACCAAATCTAAATTGCCATCCCAATAAAACGATTCTGTACATTGTAGAGTAAACCCTAATAAATTGGGTCAAAACGGCCGGCTCGATTTTGGAATGTTTCCATGTCGCATTAAAATTTTAAAAAAATCGTCGAATGCAAAACAGTATGAATATATTTATCTTCAGAACTTTCAATCTCCAAATGTTTAATTAAAAGCAGTTCTTTGTTTAGCACGAGGTATAAAATAAAAATATTTGTTTCAGGCCTATTAATGCGTATATTATTTATATTACACCCTTCAAATAAACTGTTAACAGTACATTAAACCCAGAGCCCATGGACTTGTATTGCAATGGGAGACGCCAAAAGCTATCTTTGTTAAACTTGTTAAAAAGTTTATCAAAAGAGGTTATGACCCTATCATTTTGCACAATGCTTTCCTATTTAATTGTACGATGACCGGACAGGCTGTGGACCCTATGATGACGCCTACCTAAAGCCCATTGGGACGGTGGCGTTTGATGTTTGTCTATGATCTTTCTTGTCGTGCCCTTAATGGTTTATTCTCTTGTTGCTCTGGCTTCTGCCAAGTCATTGAATACCTTCATTGTGGCTTTCTAGGCTATTGTTTTTTGTATTATATTTACACGAGCATATTTGTGTTTCACTTATATTGTCTATTGATGCTGCCTTGTTGGTTAGAGATTAGACCATGGCGGGAATTTATTTATTCACACTGTCCTGTTTTAATGGGATGACAGTAGGGTAAGTATGAGGTTTGGTGCACCCTAGAACCGGTTTAAACCCCCAGTGGTCTACTTTTCCACTGACCGTTCCAAGGCGGTAACCCTATTGTCAACCCTTTTGTGTTTGTGATGTCGTTTGCATTTAATATTACTTTTGCCTTTTCGTTTGTCTGTTTGCGTATTTGTTTCTGTGTTTTGTGGTTGACTGTCCTCCTTGAATGCTACTTACACTGTCCGATCTTTTTATATGTCTTTATAAGGTCGAAAGATCAATTAAGTGCAAAAACTATAATAAAACCACATTTTCGTTCCAATATGTATATATGTTTTTATTCCAGTGTATACGCGTATATTCTATATTATTTCACGATATGTGATGAAAATGCAGAATGTGCTGATATCGTGTAAATATTTTAATGTGGTGATATGACCCGTACTTCCAAACATCACTTTAATTTGACACGGGGTCAAATATGAGTGAACTCAATAAATGGAAATACATTAAATGCAATTATTTGTGCCACTGTAAACTTGTTATTTATAACAGATAACATTAAATGGTGTTGTATATTTTATAAGTATGAACTGTGAATTGGTTATTTGTCAAGTTGAATTTTTGGTATATTAAAGATCAAGGTCATTGGGGTCATTGAGGTAAAAAGTTTAAATAAATACAAAATTCACACAAACCCACCCGTAAATAATTTGTTATATAACTGTATCTCAGTCATGTATTTGTCTTAAGTATAACTGATTGGAGACAAGACAGTTAACGTTTTCTGGTGATAATGCAATATAACAGATCATTGTGTTGCTGAACGTATACGGTTTATATTCCAGTCAATCTTAAATTTAAGCGCAAACTTATTGCAACATACCTCTTCCTTTACTGCAAACATTACTACAATTTAAGAAAAGTAACATACTATACTGAAAGTCTAATGAAAACATATAATGTGAAAACTATCATAGAATGATAAAAAAGAATAAACCATATTGGCCACCATACATTGTGAAACCGTCAAAACATGTATGTCTTGACCTTGGGCTGAAAAGTTTAACAGGCAGTAGAATGGTTATTTAGACTGTAAATATGTTTGGACATTGCTTAAGTTTTCACACTATTGAAGGGATTGATACTGAATTAGCCATGTCAGTAAGTGAGAACGATTCTGCAGCACCCAATGGTCTTTATTGTCAACCAGGTTTAGCCACTGGAATAGCATGGGACAATTATGATGAGAATACTGCAACACTATCAGGAAGTAGCACGCTTCGTGATACGGTTGGCAAGGATCTGTTACCAGAATATACCAACAGATATGACAGACCCTATCACTGTTGTGTCTGTAGCAAACATGAATATTCAGAGAAAAAGACGAAAACGTGCATTTGATTCATCCGAAGAAAGCAATATAAAACCTTATAGAAAGAAACCATGAATAACGACGTTCACATATCGCAAACAAACCAAGGACCTTCCAGAACATTTGCAACATATGAAAAGACGAGACCAAGTATGGACGATCGCATGCAGTATGTTCCACACAACACCAATGTGGATAGGATGCAAAGCTCAATTGACACCTGACCCACTTCCACAACAGATCGTGGGCTACATGAACAATTTGAGCTTGCCATCAACACACATAGATGTAATTGTTGAAACATTTCGAATTTCACAACGTGTTGCCAGAGAATGGCGAGACGAGTTTCCTAGTGTCCATTATGATCTTGGTATTGCTAAGCCGGCAAAGCAAATTCAAGTCCATGAATCACCGATATATGACAATGTATTTATCTGCCTTGGACAATTCCCCATACAGCAAGCATATTTCGGATCGCTTGGTTACATACTGGATGAGTCAGGTGGACCTCACATCCTTACAGACACAGAGGTTTTGGCAGCAGGTTCCTACAGTTTCCTACTAGGAAAACATTACAATCGTTGCAAACGTCTACATCCCATGCTCTCACAAGCTTTCAGAGTGCTACACTTTCGAAACTATTTGATAGAAGTAGAAGATGAAGTTCATGTCGAGTTAAAATCTATGTTTGAGCAGCTAAATAGAACAAGAACACCAGAATGGATACGCATGTATAATATGATTCCTTGATGAATATACGGACAAAACAAGATCTGGTGAACATGGAAGGACAGCAATGTTTTGGATATTGTACACTTATCTGGTTCAGCTGTATCTGCTTTTCAATAAATACTGAAAAGGTGATCCCTTGGAGGCAACACACAAAAACAAGAGAGAAAAGTAGCAGACTCGGTTTCATTGAGTCTGTTAATGAGAGGTAATTATAATATGCAATACCTCTCACGCCTCCTAGCACCGGCTTAAGCGATATTCTACTTTGAAGCAACACAGACAATGGGCTTGATGATACCAAAGGAACAGTAAATAACAACACTGCTGATTTGTAGTCGGGCGATTTTTTACGGCCGCAACACAGCACTAAACAAGCGATAGTGTGAATGTCAATAAATACTGAAAAGGTGATCCCTTGGAAGCAACAAACACAAACAAGTGTCGCGCATGTCACACCAAGTTTTTTTTAGCTAATCCTATACCTGTTGTAAGCGATTTGCTTCTAAGTACTTCTTGATTGCCTTCCTGGGTAGAACCAGTACTATGCAATGCAGATAAAGTGTCTTGCTCAGGGACACAACACATGTGGTTATGGCGGGGATCGAACCCACGACTTTTGGATCATGGGACCAACGGTCTACCACTAGACCACATCGTTCCACATCAATGATTTTGAATTGTTCATATACTGCCTTGGAAAGATGTGTTCTGTGTTTTTTTGTAATAAACCGATCAAAGTACGCTAGGTGGATGGTGATATATCATCTTGAGCTCCTTAACGTAGACGAACGTCACCCAGGTTTTAGACAGATACTAGAAGCCGGAACATTGTCAGTTCGACGTACATCAAAACCATTTTTCCACAGTCCAGTAGAAATCACACTTGAGCAATCCATTAATGCGGATGCAGCATCAAGGCTGACAGGGATAGCTTCCTTTAGTGGATATATTGGTGCTCGGAGTCGTTGGATGAGTACACGCTCTGTCAGGAGTGCTATTGTTGGATCACCACTGGCGAAAACTGGAATGAGAGCAAAGGCAGACTCAACACAGAAACTAAATCCATTCAGAATCAAACGCGACAGTGCTGATCTTGAAAAGATCATTGTCGGTATAGAGTCAACGATGAATCCCTTTCTGGTAGATTTCAGAAATGATAAGCTGTAATGCATTTCCTCAGGGAAAGTAATGTCCAAAGACATAGAAGAAGACATCGTAGCAGTTGAGGAAAAGGGAGACAAGTGGTTAGAAAAGTTCAAGGGTGGATGCTTTGCAGATGCTGATCGTTTGCGGAGGCCAATACCACGTAGACAAATTAACAACTTTTCGCAAGCTGCCGTATTCGTAAAGCTTCATCAAATGATAGCGCAATAAAAGAACTACAAGAAACCAGAGATTTGTTTGCACGCTTGCTTTACCTTGCCACTACGATGGAGATAGACCTGAGACAGATATTTAGCTAACCACTGACCCCTGTTCCGATGTCTCTGGCTAATGTTGATGGAAGCATTATAAAAACGCACAAGTCAAAACTAATGAAAATGCTAGAGGAGAAAGTTGTTAGTGAGCCTCCACAAAAATCAGATGTATGGATAGTGGAAGCAATGTTGCTCATTCAGACACTCAATAACTTACCTTCGACATTCGGCGGCGTAGCCAAGGTGATATTTTCAATGCTAACACGACTTGCAGACCGTGTCGACTTTGTATGTGACACCTACTAACATCATTCAATTAAAGACATTGAACGATGCTCTCATGGAGAGGTTTCTGATGAAACAAATATAGCGAGATCGGAACAAAGGCGACCTTGCGATATGTGAACGTCGTTATTCATGGTTTCTTTCTATAATTTTCACCGGGCATTAAGTTCTGAGACATTCAAACTATCCCACCTCTGCATTAACTGTCTGATGAATAGCAGAAGGACGAGCATTTATCTATATTGAAAAGTTGCAAGCTCTACGTTGGTTTGTGGGATATATGCTATATCTTTGAAGCTGAAAACGAAACAGTTACAATTACGGTCATTGCAGATTTATGTTGCACAGATGAAGAGGCGGACACCAAAATAGTTTGGCATTTGTGAAAATCAGCCAGACCAAAGCGAACAACAACATTGGTTAGTTCACCCAATGTTGTTGTTCGCTGTACAGATACCGATGTATTGTTCGTTCCCCTATTCCATGTCAGTAACTATGTCTTTGTCTGGATGGATGTAGGCCACGACAGCAAAAACAACAGAAGGTATATCGACGTCACACAGCTCAGTGGAAAGTTATATAGAGTCCTTCGTGTGTAATCGTTATGCAAACCTGTTCTAACTAGTGTAGACGATGCAAGATATGCTATAATCAGGAAAAAATACGCCCCTACAGACCGAAGTCACCCCTTGGCAAAATTAAAAGGGGCTGATCCAAGTCACCTGCCACCTTCAAGATCAGTCCTACATCAAATGGTGCTGCGGACAAACCAGTGGCTTCACTGTGGAAGCATGCCGATAGTGCCCATCCTCTTGCGCTTAACCCAAAGGAATCTGGATGGATAGAAGTAGATGAACGGTTCACAATGAAGTGGTTTTCTGGACCACAGATACCCCCAAGACATTATTGACGACATAAACAGCGATAGTAACAGTGATGCCGAAGACCATACGGAAGATATGACAACATTAGATGAATCAGACATAGAGAAAGATGACAATGTTGATTAGACAGTACTGGGTATGACGTGTAGGTTACCGATATTTACCTTGGCATTTTTCATCTAGCTATTGGGAAGCTTGTGTTATCAAAAGTTGTAAAAACACATTTGTCAAAACTGTTATTTACAGTATTTGTAGATGAACAATCAAAGGTCTTTTAATCTACATCTAAATTTACTTCTGAATGTGATTTGTATCATCTTTATTAATTTGTCATATATAGTTATATACTTAATTGAACTTATTGACCTCACTGACCCCAATGACCATAATCTTTAATATACCATATATTGAGTTTGACAACTAACAATTGAAAGTTCATACTTTTTTGTTTTACATACAACACCAGTTAATGTTATCTGCTATAAATAACAAGTTTGTAAGTGGTACAAGTAATTGTATTTAATGTATTCCCATGTATTGAGTTCACCCATATTTTGACACCGTGTCATATAAAAGTAATTGTTGGAAGTACGTGTCATATCACCACATTTAAAATGTATGTACGAACATGTATGTTAAAATGATATCAGCATATTCTGTATTATCAATCAATATCATGAAATAATATAGAATATATACACTGGATTAAAAAAAAACATATTGGAAGGAAAATGTGAGTTTATTATAGATTTTGCCCTTAATTGACCTTTCGACCTTGTAAGCCATTTCGACCTTGACTTTGAATATTCCCAAACTATTTTTAAATATCTTTGCCTCATTACCATTTTGAACACAATTAATTCTAAAAGAAATATAGCATAAACATAAACAAAACCCTACCCTCAATTATTTTTCAGACCCTGATTTTCTTACCTCTATAGTTGCTTTCAATTGATTTTTTTAACTTTGGGGCATGCTGGAGCACTTAAGAAATAGGTTTTTGAATTCAGCATAATATTTCAAGTAAGAAAACTCCTACAGACCTTTTGGCGTCTCCTACTGCAATAAAGGTCCATGGGCTCTGGGTCTACATGTATCAGCCAGAAAAACAACGTTGCTGCATACATACTAGTACCTAATCTATTCCCACTGCCTTTATATATTACATTTAAGATCATTCAAATGATTATAGAGTAACTTGCAATATATCAGTCATTTTAGAAAAAGAAAGCTAATCAAATACACAGACCCATTCGTGGTTATTTTACTGACTTTCTGTTTCAATTCTGGAAACAAGCCCATTTAACTTAGCAAAAACGCATCTTGTATACATTCAGTGCTCAAGTATCTGTTCTGATGATGCCTACATTATTATTATTTTACAAAATCGTTCGTTCCCAGCTGGTCAAAACCATGGAATTAGAACCACCGTACACTCGACTTCAGTCGATTATCTTGCACTAGTATGTATTTATCTCTCTTTGTGGTCATTCATTTCCTGACGCATCAAAAGCACCATTAATTCTGTCTAAATTTAGATATAGTCTAAGTGAATTTGCCTAAGTGAAATTTCAGTCTTGCTGAAGTGAAATTTCAGTCTAGACACGATAAACCCATTTTGTCAATATAAGATGTCTGCTACATTCAGATTTCTTTTTATAGTGGGTTCAGAGGCCTAAATTTTGGTTCGAGTATTTACATCGAACCTTAATCGGAGAAAAGGCTAACCTGTAAGTGGGTATAGATTGTGGGCTGCTAAATACGCATATTAACAACCAGAAGGGCTCATTAAACAAAATGATGAACATTGAGACTTCATGGTAGATTTTATTGAAAGGTAGCAAGATTTTATTTGCAGACAAATTCTGGTTCAACCCACAAGTAAATGATATGGCAACGTCTACAAAGACAAAAGTAGTTTCTCCCATTGTTTATGCGGACATTACATTTAATGACAAAATGATCAGACATACGATGGCTAGAACAGTTAATAGACCGTCTGGAGGGACGGATAAGCGAGGCAAACATTCACCTTTCTATAAGACTATACAGGAAACAACTGACCACATTAAGCATCTCATTGAATCTTTTCCAGTAATGCAAAGCCACTATAAAAGAAAACACTTCCTAGCACAGGATCTGTGAATCAACAAATTGTAAAATATGTATAATGTACAATGTGAAGGAGAATGAAGGCAACCAGCCTCTCAAAATACATATAGATGCGTGTTTTGCAGAGAGAACAATTACTTATTTCATAAAACGAAAAATGATAGCGGCGGGCAATGCAATGCTTACCGAGAAAAGTAACATTCACATATCTTAACACCAAAACACATAGAAAATCAACAAAAGCATATGTAGTTCAAAGAAAGAGCTCGTGAATAAAAGGAAAAGGACACACAAAAAGGCAAAGCTGACAAGACCGTATTTGCAGCAACATTTGATTTAGATGTAGTTGATACTCACATTGCTCAATGTAAGCAAATTATTTTACAAGAGGAAATTGTCATGTATCGCTCTCTCTCAATTTATGACCAGGCTGCAAAATATGGCTTTTGTTATTTATGGGACGAATCACAAGCGGCCAGAGGGTCGGTATCAAAATAGGAACCAAAGCAATGCTGCTAGCCTTTTTTATGCTCTCAATCATTTTGGACTTTATCACATTGCCACTATTGATCAAAAGTTTCTGGAAATTGGTTTTACTAAAATGGAGTGCGACTCAATGCATGCTGCTATTGAACATGCCAAACGAAAGACAGCAATATCTGTTTCAAGCCAGTGGGATACCACTGTTCACATGACCATAAATAACAAACCATATATATACCACTGTACCGTTAATTAAAGCTCCAGGCACTATACTTAAACTAGAACTAACTCATGAATATGAATGAGTCACGGGTGGAGTAGTTGTACCGTTAATTAAAACAAAGACACTCTACTTAAATAATACTAACTCACGAATATGAGTGAATCATGGGTGAAGTAGTTTCAATTCAACGAACATCCAACAAGTAAGTAAGACATTTATGCGTAAAACTTCACATTTTATCTCGCCTTCGTGTTGCACATATGCGGCGTCCGATTATATTTCATATAAAAGCTTCCCGACACGGGATTTGAACCAGGGACCTTGCGCTTTTAGTTGTTCTTTAATACACGTAGGCATAACCACAAGACCACGAATATTTGTTGATACGCTGTAGCATGTTAACACTAAAAGTATTTCGCAATAACATCTATACATCTTTTGGTGATCTCAAATAAGTTATTTTGCATCATAATTAATGGTAATAAATACACCATGTTCTCAAGCTTCCTCATAGTTCAGTGGTTAGAGAACGACTGCCCGGGCAAAGAATAGGGTCACTGCCGATCCCGTAGACCCCCCCCCCCCACACACACACAAATTCATGTTCATTTTATCATTTTGTGTTCATGCTCATTAAAGGTCTTCATCATGACCCCTGCATTGTTTCAGGTGCTATATCGCTCAAATCACTAGAGCAGTGGCAGAAAAACAATAAACGTGGCTCCAGCGTAGATGGAGTGTCTGCAATAGAATTTGCAGAAACTCTGCAGTTCTGCAGGTGAGAAGGTTCTAGGCCCATTCTCCATATTTTATCTCAAAGTAAACGGAGGATAAGCCTGGCATGTTCATTCCTGTTAGGCGCCATATAACCTTTCATGTGTTAATGTGCCTTAAAACCCAATTCAATTGACTTAGAGAACGACTGCCTGTAAATTAGAATGTCGTTGTTTCTAGCCCCTATGGAGGCAAATCGTTTTATTCATATTTCATGTACAGCAAAAAGTTTGCCTAACAAATAATTTGCAAATATGGCCTTATTAATAGACATATCAAACTAAACATACTTTAAACACATTTAATACACATACATGTAATTCACTGCAAAAATGCTTTTAAATCCATTGATATCCTGATCTGCAGCATCACACTAAATTTTAATCACGTTTTTCTCAGAACGTTCAAAAACGTTGATGAGCCCTTCTGGCTGTTAATATGCGATATAGCACTGGCCTGGCCTGGCCACGTCCCTATCCAGAAGCCACTCAATTTAACATGCCAGATAAATGATTCAAAATGTTTTTTTTTCAAAATTGTTAAAATAAATACAATTTATAAAATGCAAGTAGTTTTGTTTTTTTACCAAATATGTTCAAACATTTAACTGTGAGATTAACCGTTATGCATGTAAACAAATATTACCGCTCTATATTGTTCTGTAGGGAAAATCGTGCATTTTGATTTTTTATGCGCTGTTATATTATTTATCTTTGGAAAAGCCTACATCGCGGAATAAAATATGACCGGAAACCTAAACATTCGCATACGCACACTCTAAAGGCTTTCAGGAATAGTGTCTAAGAACAGAAATATATAAAAATGAAAGTATGTTTTGCACTAAACCCACTTTTTGATATGGACAAAACTAATTATTTATCAGAAAAAACACATGTCGGAGTTCAATGAAACGTTACTAAATTTACTTTGTCAAACCGCTAGACGATTATTTGGGTACCGCTTTTTACAAAATATCTTTCGCTGTTTAGGCACAAGCAAAGTGATTCCTAAATACATTATACATCGGGAGATCAATAATCGACTGGGGAATAAATACTTGTAAATTTTCTTCGTAAAACCACTATAGGGTATTGTTTGATGGTGCGTGTTGAGTATGAGATTTCTCGCGTATTAATCACACTGAAAGTGATACCTAACTACATTATATGCCAGGAGATAATGAGATCAGGAAACGGCTGTAGATAATACGTAGTAGACATTACGAGGTTTTACCACATTAATTTTGTATAAAGGCCATTTCTTCATTCTCGATTATACACCAGTAAAAGTTCAGTTATGCAGCGAAACTTTGACAATCATTCTGCAGGCCCGTAGACAATTCATTTCAGTATAGCAAATATACCATGTCCTCCTAAGGGAAGTAATTAACACACTTTAGAAAATATCACTCTATTTGTTCAATATTTCGATCCTTAGATCTTTATCAAGTAAGGTTGTTTTCAAATAAACTACATTTTTAACATTTTGAACCACAACATAGTTAAACAAGAATATCGGTAGAACCGATGGATGCTCCCCGAATTGGGTGCTTTGTATTACAAAGGGCAATACAATTTAAATGGAACTATATCTATGGTTCTTATGCTCTATCGCATTGCCCTTTATCATTGTGTGCATTTTTATTACAGTCCCTTTAGTAGTTTTCGAGTCATATTCCGGACAGGAATTATAAGTACAAAATTACCAAGGGAATAACTCTGATTTGAATGAAGATAGAGTAATGTTTGTTTGTGTTCTGCACCTCCTCTCATGTACCTATAGTATTGTGTGAAGTTTCATTGCAGTCCCATTAGTAGGATTTGAGGTATGCTCCGGACAAGAATTATAAGTATAAACTTACCAAAGGCAATAACTCTAATTTAAATTAAGATAGAGTCATGGTTCCTATATTCTGCACTTACTCTCAGTGCCCTCTATCATAGTGTGACGTTTCATTGCAGTCTCAATCGTAGTTATAAAGTTATGCTCAAGACAAGAATTATAAGTATAAAATAACAAAGGGCAATAACTCTAGTTTAAATGAAGATAGAGTTACGGTTCGTGTGCTCTGCATTTCCTCTTATTGCCCTGTATCATTGTAAGTTTCAATGCAGTCCCACAAGTACTTTCGAAGACAAGAATTTTATATTTGACTACTATGTATATATGCATTACAAATACAAAGGGCAATAACTCAGTGGAAATTTATCAAACCGAAAGTCACGACAATATACGCATCTACACTTGATATTGATACTTCCTAGCAAGTTTCGCGAAATTCTAACAAGGGGTTATAGAGAAATAGCCCGGACAAGAATTTTCTATTTGACTACTGTGTATATATGCAATAAAAAAATACAAGCGTCATAACTCAGTGGAAAATTATCGGAACGTCACGACAATATGCGCATCTCCACTTGATATCGATACTTCCTAGCAAGGTTCGCGAAATTCTATCAAGAGGTTATAGAGAAATAGCCCGGACAAGAATTTTCGATTTGACTACTACTATGTATATATGCATTAAATAACTCATTGGACAATTAATGAACCGGATGCCCATCTCCAATATGCCCTATGCTCCCCCGAATTTCTTAACGTATGTTTACATACACGTAGATGCTCTGTGTCAGAAATAAGGTTATAGTGTATGTGCATTTAGTACTTTATGAAAATACGTGTTTTCAATGCTGACATATACATTTTGTGACCTAAACATTACAACATTATTTTCCTCGATTTCCATAACCAGCAACAACTGACTATTGCGGGGTTCGAGCTCGGCTTGTATCGTAATCTTGCGCGTTGAGCCAATATTGAAACTAACTATATAAAACATTCTGTTACGCGTCAACGGGTTTTATTTTTGTGATGTATATGCGAAATGTGAGCAAAAAACGCATACATAATTTAGAGGAATTTTGAAAATAATACTTCTCTCTTTAAGATATTAGTACACAACCTGGGTCCTAAAAAAAATGAGTTATGTCCCCCCGAGAGGGGGTAAAGGTTTTTTGGTATCGTTGGAAAGCTTAGAATGTCTGCAATATTTTGCAACTTGTTAGACTTTGTTAGACGTGTCCGTTTCCATGGAAACGATGATCAAAGATGGCCGCCATTGTTTTTTTCTGTTGTATGACTGTAGCGCATATAAGCGGTCATATTGGGTTGAAAATGCATACAATGTTAAATGTTCATTTGGGAACATGTTGATATAATACACTTGAATCTATTTCATGCAGTTTTTTTAAATAAATTGCACTACTAACACAAAAAGGGGAGGTAATTTGAAAACTATTTTGTATATTTTAGTCTATAATACATTAATAATTAATTTCTGTCATTATCTGTCATGTTTTTTAATCAATTAACTTGAATATAATGAAATATACTCATATAAACAAAATAAGAAAGACGTGATGAAATAAAAGAACATATTCAGACAAAATATGTATAAAAGGGAAGTAATAAAAAAATCAATTTTGAATACAATTTTAGAAAATCCAAAAAAATGAGATTTTCTTTTCTTAAATGTTCCAATTGTTATACTGATAGTGTGTATAACTTGACAAAACGAGGCATTGTATTTGTTTCGATTCCATAACTGTGAGCAAAACTTTACAAGCTTCAACCAAACAGTAATTTACACAACATTTGAAATTGAACAAATAATTGGGATTGGAGGAGCTATTCTACATTTATTATTGTTTCTGTAAAATTGTACAGATCTAAATTTGTTATTTTATGCTTTCTGAAAGCAATAACCCACTGCAAATCAAGACTTATGCATAAGCCATAAATATGTGTTGTTAATCATTGTTAAGTTAATTATCATCAGATTCAGATTCTGAATCACTGTTAGAATCAACAATTGTAGAATTTTCACAGTTATGTAGGCATCCACATGATTCGGTACAGGGCATTCGGTTTTTGAAGCATGAACACCGGTTTCCAGAACAGTCTCCTGAGCAATTGCACTTAATTAACTCAAGAATGGCTCTTGGTGCTGGTGGAAGTTTCATCCAGTCTATGGATATTTCTTTACCAGATATTGTCCATCCATGGCTATGTGGACTCGTTACGTCAGGGGTTGAACTTAAGGCATTTTTCCAAATGAAAGCCTGATAGTTTGCTCTTGCTGAATGTTTCTGTAAGGCATCTTGGCATGGGGGCAAATAGTTACTCTGAGGGTTTTTGCTACAAAACACTTCGTATCTGGTCTCATCTATGCTGGTGTAACTAGACATGTTGTAAAGGGCACATGCAAACTTCTCAGTTTCAGACAAAACATCCTCTGTAACAGGCAAGTCGTTACCTAGACATTGCATTGACTTACATAGTTCTTGATCATTCGTCACAAGATCAAATACCTTCTTTTACCCTTACCAGCAAATGCACTATTGGTATCGCATCCACTAAATGAGTGTAGGCCTGGTAAAGCCTCACACACAATTGGTCCAAGTTTCGTGGCAACTTCATCAATGTTAATGAATCGTGTCCGAGTCTTTGTACTTGTGTGAATAAATAATTCACCTGGTATCTTATGCTGTAAGTGGCAGGCTAGCATTATCACATCTGTGTCGGGTGTCTTTATAACAATGCTGTCATGCCCAGCCTCGGCAGCATGCAGTGCATGCAGCAGCATACGAGTATCTGCCTCCTCCTGGGTAGAGTGTAGTTCTGGAATTTCTTCACAAACAATTTCACTTTCATCATTTACAACCCTGTAAACATGACAGTTTGGACAATGTGCACCAGACGTGATTTGTATTTCGAGCTTACCTTCACTAGCTCGTCGATCTCTTTCCTCATATTTAATTGATATTTCAGGGTATTGGTCAGATACGATATCAACCCTTTCATTTCTATTGGTGTAGGGCAACACCCTGTCAAGAACAAGAGCTGCTAATGCGGAGAATGTATCGGGTAATTCAGATAGACCTTGGAGCAGTGCCATCAGATCTATAATCCATACAGCAGTTGGAGAAATATTCTCAGGATACTCAGAGTCCTTCTCTATCAGCTCAGCTAACTTGGCCTTTGCTGTTTTAATGTATGAACCGTCAACATCTGCCAACGACCAAGGTATGGGACCCAGACAGTGTTTCAACACATTTCTCAGATCCAAACTTCTAGACTGAGCCACCACAATCATTCTTGAAAACAAATTTCTATAAGCTCTTAAAATGATATCCTTATTACCCACTTTAATCTGCTTTTTCTTGCCTAAGCTGGAAAATGTCTTCAAATTCATTTTTTAAGTGGATCATAAAATGAGCTTTCATCATTTGATAATCGTGTCTTAACAAATGCTTCTGCCGCTTCCTGACCTTGTTGATTGGCATTCAGAAGATCATGACACACAGTCTTGTCAGCAACAACACCAGATGATAAGCTTGTTAGTTCATTTGATGTGCTGCTGTATGGATTAGATTTCAATGTCTCGACTAATTCAACAACCTTAACAACATCACTGCACTAATTCATCTTCAGAAAGAATACTCACAAACGATTTCCATCTAAGTCGTGGCATGGCTTCCATGACCAGCTTATTCACTCGTACACCTCTATTATAGTGACGACCCTCCAACAAAGCATCTATCGAGCCAGACCCAATAATACCAGATTCGATCATTATGTCCCGAAGACCAGCATCACCAAACCGTTTACCGATAACTGCCAGAAATGTACACGCGATGTGAAACGCACCAATACATGGAACAACACGTTTGCATTCTGTTGGATGTTTCCATATGATCTCCAATGCCTTTGCATATATAGCCTGATCGAAGACAATGACAACCTCAGTTTGATGGAGTTGGTCTGCCATATTAATACACCGTTTCAGAACATAGTACACGACAGGAAGCTGTGTTGGTGAAGCATCAATGACTTGGCAATACCCTACATCACATTGGCGAGGTACTGCAGATGTAGGTGTTACTTTCGCATTAAATGCAGACCACCCTGGTATTGTCTGCTGGCCAGAATCCACTTCGGCCTCATCAAGGTTTTCGAGTCCATAAGAACCATCCAAAGTCACGTTTTACTGGTGTTTTTTACACTGTTTCTGAGTTTATCAGAATGTCTTTGGCTGCGTCATACGGCACGGCACTAATACGCTTTCCTGCTGTGTATGGTAGAAGTGGCTGTATATCGGGTTTAAAACTTCTTAAACCAGACAGGACTACTTCTACTGGATCAATAAATGGACTGCATGTGTCGGCCTGCCTCTGTATCACAATACCATTCGTACAATGGGTTGTGCCCCCGCCTGAAAGTGTTTCTTCGAGTAGGTTGTTATTATCCCAAACAAACGTGGCAAATGAACCAGCGTTAATGTTACATGGAAGTAATGCAATCTCATTTCCCTGCTTAGCCGCCTGCCTCTCTGCAATAGCTGTTTCTGTAGATTCCAACACTTGATAGGACACACAGTGACCAAACTTATTCAGTAAAGACACAATTCTGGAAGATCCCGTAAGGTCTTTTATAGTCAGTGCTAGCGAAATATGTTTTGGTGTCTTAATTAGACCACGGGAAGCGTTGTATAGTAAGTCTTGGCCAAGTGAAAGAATGAGTCGATGGATTTGCTCTCTAACTGTTACATGCCCGGTATACGGTATTTCCATAGATTTAGTTAGAAGCCAAGCTAAGAAATTGTACCTGTAAATATTTGTAATTTATCTCGGAATGCACAAGTATAACATGTGCCGTTACATTCAGTTGACAGCAATACAAATGGCCATTCTAAACAAAGGGAAGTAACTTGTATAGTTAATTATAACTACACTATTAGATAAGAGTGTTCTCATGAGAGTTATAAGGTTGAAATCATTCATCGACTCTTTTATAAATGAGAAAACATGACTTTCAATGAAGAAGTCAGTTTGTACGTGAATAAATCCATTTTTAAATATTTTTTACGAAAAAAAAATAATCATGTTACCTCCCTTTTTGGATTTTTTTTACATGAACATAATATTTCTTTAATGATTTTCTTTCCTAATTGGTTTCTTTATAGGGTTATATCATTATTTCAAAGTTTTTTTCTTTTAAAAATACCAATGATAATGATAACAGTTAAATTTTAAGTGTACTGTTCGCTAAAATATACCAAAATATCTCACAAATTACCTCCCCTTTTGTGTTAATTAACTAACTATTTTTTTTAAACTGCATGAAAAACATTTGCGTGTATTATATCAACATGTTCCCAAAGAAACATTCAACATTTTATCCAATTTTAACCCAATATGACCGTTTATATGCGCTACAGTCATACATCAGAAAAAATAATGTCGGCCATCTTTGATAATCGTTTTCATGGAAACGGACGCGTCTAACAAAGTCTAACAAGTTGCAAAATATTGTAGACATTCTAAGCTCTCCAACGATACCAAAAAACCTTTGCCCCCTCTCGGGGGGACATAACTCATTTTTTAGAGCCTTATTTGAATATCAGGTTGCATACTATATATGATATATGTATGTATGAATGAGGCTTAATGTCGCTTTTACCAACTGTTAGCTCTACAGGCCGAAAGCCAGCAGAGCGTAATGGATGGCGTGTCGTCCGTTGTCCGTCCTTAAATTTTGCCTCGTTAAGACGATAGGGACTTCATTTTTCATCCGATCTTTACCAAGCTTTACCAGCTTAATATCAATGAAACCTCGGACCAGCCAAATCTGACATAGTTTAATAATATTTTTTTGCAGACTATTACTATACATCATTCAACATCATAATATTCATAGAAACATATGCAAATGGATTGAACTACAAGTTATTACAACATTAGTTACAGTTCTCTCCATCGTGGCTGAAAAAGTGTACGTGATTATCGGTTTGAAATTGTAACAATACATTTAAATATGAACTTGATAAGGAAAAACGAAGAAAAAAAATTCCAAAAATTTAAACTATGCCGTGCCATTCTACCCCATGCAGTCTCCACCGAAATAATACCCCATATCCCCGTTCAGGCTGATAGAAACATAGCAACAGTTGATATAGACAAAATACAACGTTATATTGATACAAAGTTAAGGATTTTGGAATCGTTTAGTGTTTTTAACATAGTTTTGAACTTGAGTAAATAGAATATAATTTTCTTCGTCAGTTAGTTGGTCGATGCCGTAAAAAGGTTTGTGATTACTTAAAGGATGAAATATACTAGTGTCACAAAATAAGTGCCGTCTTTCATTTCTGAAATTACACATCTAAACACATAATGCTCAACATCTTCAACACCATCACCACATATACAGTTGGGATTATCCCTCAAATGATTAAGATAGAGATCAGCGTTTAAATAGCTGCAATTGTTTCGTAGAACTGAAAGGTATCTACCACCCAGTATGTAGCATGGGATACTATCGGTGGTTGAAAGTAATTGTTAAGTCTAGTTTTAAAACTCGTACGGGATGGTGCTTCGCGAAGATTAATATCAAGTTCGTTCCAAAGTTTTAGAGATGACATTAAGACTGCTCTCGAAAACAGTTCTGTTTTTCTAGGTAAAGTTTCTCAAGTTGTAAGAATTCGATTCCGAAATAGTTGCAGGGAGTATTTCATTCAAGTAACTCGGTAAATCTTCATTTTTAAACTTAAAGGTAAGTATCAACTTTTGGATGTGTCTTCTATCGGACAGAGAGACCCAACCAATTTCAGTTAACAATTTTTTTATAGAGACAGAACGAGTCGGGTGAGTTATGCCTTTGATTTAGTTAAAAAGGCTATATTTTGCCTCGTTAAGACGATAGAGCTTTCATTTTGCATCAGATATTTACCAAACTTTACCAGATTGTTAATATCAATGAAAGCTCAGACAAGTTCTCAAACCAGCTAGATCGAACCAGTAACACCGGAATTATGGCCCTTGATTTAGTTAAAAACACTGTATTTTGCCTCGTTTAGAAAATAGGGCCTTCATTTTTCATCCGATCTTTACCAAACTTTAACAGATTGTTCATATCAATGAAAGGTTCGAAAACTAGCTATATCGGATCAGGAACACCAGAGTTATGTACCCTTGATTTATTGAAAAATGCCATCTTCAGCCTTGTGAACACTCTAGCGCCTTAATTTTGTATTTGATCTTTCCCAAACATAGCCAGATTGTTGATATCAAGATTTTGAACACCAGTTAGATCTAACCAGTAACACCGGAGTTATGGCTCTTTTCCAATATTTGGTAATCTAAACTGGAAACCTTAGGGTCGTTGGTTCAAATCTCACTGGAGGCATTATTTTCATAAGAAACCTTGGTTCATGAGTTCAGTTTTTTTTTCAAATTTTATTAGTCCCCCACCGGTCCCGGGGGGACTATAGGTTCGCACCCTGTCCGTCCGTCCGTCCTTCCGAAATTCTTGTTCGGGCCATATTTTCTAAACTATAAGACTTTGACATACCAAACTTGGTATGTGGATACATCTTGGGATAGCGGTATGTCGCGTACCATAAAACGGTCACAGTGACCTTGACCTTGACATGTGACCTCTGTCATAGAAAATGTACCGAAAATGCTTATCTGGGCCATAATTTCAATAGTATAAGACTCTGAGATACCAAACTTGGTATGTGAATACATCTTGGGATAGTTGTATGTCGCGTACCAAAATAATGTCACTGTGACCTTGACCTGTGACCTCTGTCATAGAAAATGATTGTCCGGACCGTATTTAGAGATACCAAACTTTGAATTTGAATACATCTTGGGATAGCGGTGTGTCATGTACCAAAATAAAGTCATCTTGACCTTTACCTGCGACCTCTGTCATAGAAAACGCTTGTCCTGACAGTAATTTCAATACTATAACACTTAAAGATACAAAACTTAGTATGTGAATACATCTTTGGACAGCGGTGTGTCGCGTACCAAAATAAGGTCATTGTGACATTGACCTTGATCTGTGACCTCTGTCATATAAAATGCTTGTTCGGACCGTATTTTCAATACTATAACACATATAGATACCTAACTTGGGATGTGGATACATCTTGGGATAGCGGTGTGTCATTTATCAAAATAAGGTCACTGTGACCTTGACCTGTGACCCTTTCAGAGAAAATGCTTGTCCTGACAGTATTTTCAATACTATAACACTTAGAGATACCAAACTTTGTATGTGGATACATCTTGGGATAGCGGTGTATCGCGTATCAAAATAAGGTCACTATGACCTTGACCTCTGACCTCTGTCATAAAAAACGCTTGTCCGGACGGTATTTTCAATACTATTACACATATAGATACCTAACTTGGGATGTGGATACATCTTGAGATAGCGGTGTGTCATTTACCAAAATAAGGTCACTGTGACCTTGACCTGTGACCCTTTCATAGAAATGCTTGTACGGACCGTATTTTCAATACTATAACACTTAGAGATACCAAACTTGGTATGTGAATACATCTTGGGATAGCAATGTGTTGCGTACCAAAGAAAATGCTTCTCCGGACCGTATTTTCAATACTATAACACTTAGAGATACCAAACTTGGTATGTGAATACATCTTTGGATAGTGGTGTGTCGCGTACCAAAATAAGGTCATTGTAACCTTGACCTCTGTCATAGAAAATGCTTGTCCGGACCGTATTTTCAATACTATAACACTTAGAGACACCAAACTTGGGATGTGGATACATCTTGGGATAGCGGTGTGTCATTTACCGAAATAAGGTCACTGTGACCTTAACCTGTGATCCTTTCATTTAAAATGCTTGTCCGGACCGTATTTCAATATTATAACACTTAGAGATACCAAACTTGGTATGTGATTACATCTTGGGATAGAGATGTGTCGCATACCAAAATAAGGTCATTGTGACCTTGACCTGTGACCTCTGTTATAGAAAATGTTTGTCTGGACCGTAGTTTCAATACTATAACATTTAGAGATTCCAAACTTGGTATGTGAATACATCATTTGATAGCGATGTGTCGCAATAAGGTCATTGTGACCTTGACCTCTGATCTCTGTCATAGAAAATGCTTGGCCGGACCGTATTTTCAATACTATAACACTTAGAGACACCAAACTTGGTATGTAAATACATCTTGGGATAGCGGTATGTCGCGTACCAAAATAAGGTCATTATGACCTTGACCTTGATCTTTGACCTCCATCATAGAAAATGTCTGGAAAATGTTTGTCTAGACAGGTGGGGACTATGGATTGCCGTGCAATTCTTGATGCTCTTGTTTATATTGTTTTCTTTTTTCTTTTATTACTTTTTTTCCCATAAGAAACCTTTAATTGGTTAGGGGCGCTTGTTGAATCAGTTTCATATAGAGTTATAGGGAAGAACTTCAAAACTATTCTTCTCTGAAACTATAAGAGCCAAAGGTTTACTATTTTGTATTTACCATCAGCTTATTGTCCTCTACCAAGGTTGTTCAAAAGGTGATCCTGAAGTCAAATTTGGCCACGCCCCAGAGTTCACAGTTTTACATAGACTGATACAGGGAAAAACTTAAAAAATCTTCTTCTCTGAAACTACAAGAGCTAAATAATATTTTGTCTTTATTATCAGCTTATGTTCCACTACAAAGTTTGTTTAAATGATGACACTGGGGAACAATGTGACCCGAGATATAAGGTTTATTTATTTATTTCATTATCAGCTTATTGGCCCGAGATAAAGTTTTTTTTTATTATCAGCTTATGGATCCTCTACCAAATTTGTTCAAATGGTGACCCTGGGGGTCAAATTTGGCCCCACCCCAGGAGTCACAGTTTTACAAAGACTTTTATAGGGACATCTTCAAAAAATGTAGTCCTTTACCAAGTTTATTGGAGTCAAATTTGGCACTATCCCCGGGGTCACATATTTTACATAGACTTGTATATGGACAAATCTTCTTCTCTGAAACTACAAGAGCTATCAGTTTAATATTTTAAATTTACACTCAGCTTATGGTCCTCTACCAAGTTTATTCAAATGGTGGCCCAGTGGTCAAATTTGCCCCGGCCCTGGGTCACATGTCAAACTTGGTTTAAGTGTTTATATTAACGAAATTTTGATTTGTTTTAAAGCTAGCCAAACTTGAGCCAAAAACATCCTTTCCCTTATATCTTGGTAATTAGAAAACACTTTATAAACAACGAGTATGATACTGCCATATATGACGCACAACCCTTCTACCGCCACCCCTCCCCACCATGGACACCATATAGACAGTATCACGATGGCCATGATATTCCAGTGTGGCAGCACTATAAAGTCGAGCATTGTAGATACAGTCATGATATTCCAGTGTGGCAGCACTATAAAGTCGAGCATTGTAGATACTGTCATGATATTCCAGTGTGGCAGCACTATAAAGTTGAGCATTGTAGATACTGTCATGATATTCCAGTGTGGCAGCACTATAAAGTCGAGCATTGTAGATACAGTCATGATATTCCAGTGTGGCAGCACTATAAAGTTGAACATTGTAGATACCGTCATGATATTCCAGTGTGGCAGCACTATAAAGTTGAACATTGTAGATACCGTCATGATATTCCAGTGTGGCAGCACTATAAAGTCGAGCATTGTAGATACAGTCATGATATTCCAGTGTGGCAGCACTATAAAGTCGAGCATTGTAGATACTGTCATGATATTCCAGTGTGGCAGCACTATAAAGTTGAGCATTGTAGATACTGTCATGATATTCCAGTGTGGCAGCACTATAAAGTCGAGCATTGTAGATACTGTCATGATATTCCAGTGTGGCAGCACTATAAAGTTGAGCACTGTAGATACCGTCATGATATTCCAGTGTGGCAGCACTATAAAGTCGAGCATTGTAGATACTGTCATGATATTCCAGTGTGGCAGCACTATAAAGTTCAGCATTGTAGATACTGTCATGATATTCCAGTGTGGCAGCACTATAAAGTTGAGCATTGTAGATACTGTCATGATATTCCAGTGTGGCAGCACTATAAAGTCGAGCATTGTAGATACTGTCATGATATTCCAGTGTGGCAGCACTATAAAGTTGAGCATTGTAGATACTGTTATGTTATTCCAGTGTGGCAGCACTATATAGTTGAGCATTGTAGATACCGTAATGATATTCCAGTGTGGCAGCTCTATAAAAAAGTGTATGATAATTGACCTTTCGAAACGGCCAGTCGAGCATTGTAGATACCGTCATGATATTCCAGTGTGGCAGCACTATAAAGCTGAGCATTGTAGATACCGTCATGATATTAAAGTGTGGCAGCACTATAAAGTTGAGCATTTTAGATACGTTATGATATTCCAGTGTGGCAACACTATAAAGTCGAGCATTGTAGAAACGGTCATGATATTCCAGTGTGGCAGCACTATAAAGCTGAGCATTGTAGATACGTTATGATAGTCCAGTGTGGCAACTCTATAAAGTCGCGCATTGTAGATACCGTCATATTATTCCAGTGTGTCAACACTATAAAATCCAGCATTGTAGATACCGTCATGATATTCCAGTGTGGCAGCACTATAAAGTCGAGCATTGTAGATACCATCATGATATTTCAGTGTGGCAGCACTATAAAGTCGAGCATTGTAGATAGCGTCAATATATTCCTGTGTGGCAGCACTATAAAGTCGAGCATTGTAGATACCGTCATGATATTCCAGTGTGGCAGCACTATAAAATCGAGCATTGTAGATACCGTCATGATATTCCAGTGTGCCAGCACTATAAAGTCGAGCATTATAGATACCGTCATGATATTCAAGTGTGGCAGCACTATAAACACTATAAAGTTGAGCATTGTAGATACCGTCATGATATTCCAGTGTGGCAGCACTATAAAGTTGAGCATTGTAGATACCGTCATGATATTCTAGTGTGGCAGCACTATAAAGTTGAGCATTGTAGATGCCGTTATGATATTCCAGTGTGGTAGCACTATAAAGTCGAACATTGTAGATACCGTCATGATATTCCAGTGTGGCAGCACTATCAAGTCGAACATTGTAGATACCGTTATGATATTCCAGTGTGGCAGCACTATAAAGTTGAGCATTGTAGATACCGTCATGATATTCTAGTGTGAGAGCAATATAAACAAAAATATAAAATGATCGGACAGGGAAAGTAGCATTCAAGGAGGACAACCACAAAACACAGAAACAAACACGCAAACAGATAGGAAAAAGCAATAATAAATGCAAACGACATCACAAACACAAAATGGTTGACAATAGGGCTACCGCCTTGGAACGGTCAGTGGCAAAGTAAGCCACTGGGGGTTAAAACCAGTTCTAGGGTGCACCAAACCTCACACTTACCCTACTGTCATTCCATTAAAACAGGACAGTGTAAAAAATGAAATCCCCGCCATGATATAATCTCTAACCCACAAGGCAGCATCAATAGGCAATATAAGTAAAACACAAATATGCTCGTGTAAATAAAATACCTAAAAACAATAGCCTAGAAAGCCACAATGAAGGTACTCAATGACTTGGCAGAAGCCAGAGCAGTAAGAGAATAAACCATTAAGGGCACGACAAGAAAGATCATAGACAAACATCAAATGCCATCATCCCAACTGGCTTGAGGTAGGCGTCATCATAGGGTCCACAGCCTGTCCGGTCATCGTACAATTAAAGAGGAAAGCATAGAGGCGAACTGTAAAAGGGTCCACCACCAAGCATGCAGTACGTTGCAAAATGATAGGGTCATAACCTCTTTTGATAAACTTTTTAACAAGTTTAACAAAGATAGTATGAAAGTGATCATGACCGAGAATCTTACGAAGTTTATAAATCACATCACCATAGAAGTCAGGTTGTGATAGTCGTTGTCGCAGAAGAGTCCTTAAATTATTTTTATATTTGGAAAGAAGATCAGGGTTACGATAATGAAATTTTGCAAAGGTTTTACGAAGTTTATGGTAACGGTAACCCTGATTGAGTAACTTTTTAGTTATACAAAGATTACGAATATTAAAGTCCTCAACTCGAGTACAAGCTCCAGAAAAACGAATACATTGAGACACATACACCCCATAAGAAGTTGCTCGGGGAACATCCCCATCCAAGTGGGGATAATTAACAATGTCAAAATTACAATCATCTCTCTTGTCATAGATTTTGCTAATTATTTTACCATTTTCAATCGAGAGATCTAAATCAAGAAAAGAAGCGTTATTATCAGATATATTAGCTTTGTTAAGCTGAAGTTCTTTAGGATAAATATAATTAACCATAGTTGGAAAGAAAGGGTTGTCAATGTTCAATATGTCATCAAGTCGAGCATTGTAGATACAGTCATGATATTCCAGTGTGGCAGCATTATAAAGTCGAGCATTGTAGATACGTCATGATATTCCAGTGTGGCAGCACTATAAAGTTGAGCATTGTAGATACTATTATGATATTCCTTTGTGGCAGCACTATAAAGTCGAGCATTGTAGATACCGTCATGATATTCCAGTATGGCAGCACTATAAAGTTGAGCGTTGTAGATGCTTTATATAATGAACATCAAGTAAGGGAGCTATAGTACCACGTTTATGAAGTCTGGTATGACCCGGCTATGGCTTCAACCCGTGATCTCCTGAATGTGAGGCGGACGCTCTATCAGTAGGCCACTTGTGCACAGAATATGTTCCCTCCCTCAGAGCAGAGCATATCAGGGATGTGATATATTCCATCTAAAAATAATATCGCCATTTAGAGGTTTACATGCTTTCAAAATCTGAAAAATAATCAGTCGGATAAATTATCCCTTAATAATTGTACTGATTTCACATTATCCGCAAGAGTTATGTTTAATGATGCAATCGTATCGTAACATCTGCGTAGCATTTAAGAAGTTTGTTAAACGGACGGATGCAGGAGTGGCGGCTGGTGTATGTCCCCGCTGGAATGATTTAATTTGTTTGTATACAACCCGGGTTCAAGCCTCCCCAGTGCCACTGAGTTTTGTAGGTATGTTCATCTTGGGCAAGACTGACGATGGGTACGTACACTCAGTGGCAGTCAGTACTATGCACAAACCTATTCACCGCAAATTGTCTGACGCATAAAAGGTTTAATTACACTTAATCAGCCGGATGTGCTCGCCTGGTGCAGTCGAAAGTAGTTTTGTATTAAAAAGTGCTGATCTATTTCTTTCATTAAATACATTTTTAGTTCAATTTCCTGTTATTTTTTGGCTGTAACTGTATTCTGGACATGTTGCTGATATTTGAAAAGGGAGCTAATCATGTTTTTGACAGTTTTTGATATAAATTTCAGTAGTGAAAGTAGACAGGGTACGAAATTGCAATGGGTATGACCTTTTACCCGGTGTTAGTATACAGCTGAATACATGTTACTTAGAAGGTATTGGACCCCTTATTTTATTGTTGATGTTTAACAGCAGATATGTTTATTTACAAGATAAAGTAAGTTTTCCAGAATTCTAATCATGTGTGAGTTTTTAACCGGTTGTCAATATTCTAACTTTACTATGGTAGGGGCATGGAGACTCATATACGCTATTATAACCTAGAAAGGTAAGAGAAGTTGGAAGTTGCTCTCAGAGAGCCATATCCTCCAAGCACTTCAAAGGGACACATGGCAATCTCGAAGTCTTTATCAAGTATTAAGTTAGCCTCTCGGTTTATATTTCCAGCATCATTTTGACTTTACATATGCTTGCATATATTTAAACACACATTATAAGTCAACTATAGTCTGTGTATGATGTATCCAACTATACTATGTTATGGGGTGTGTCAAACTGTTACATGGTTATAATTCATCCATCTACATGTTGCATCGAACAATAACAAGTTAAGGGTGTATTCAAATATAGCATGTGTATGCTGTAGAGATGATTAAAACAGGCCGGGTCATGTATAGCATCTCCTTTAGTCATACCATACCCAGGCCATGGTCGTGCAGTTGATTACAACAGATCGGGTCATGTGTATCACCTTCTCTAGTCATGCATACCAAGGCCATTGTCGTGCAGTTGATTACAACAGACCAGGTCATGTGTAGCACCTTCTCTAGTCATGCCATACCAAGGCTATTGTCGTGCAGTTGATTACAGCAGACCGGGTCATGTGTAGCACCTTCTCTAGTCGTGCCATACCAAGGCTATTGTCGTGCAGTTGATTACAACAGATCGGGTCATGTGTAGCACCTTCTCTAGTCGTGCCATAGCAAGGCTATTGTCGTGCAGTTGATTACAGCAGATCGGGTCATGTGTAGCACCATCTCTAGTCATGCCATACCAAGGCTATTGTCGTGCAGCTGATTACAACAGATCGGGGTCATGTGTAGTACCTTCTCTAGTCGTGCCATAGCAAGGCTATTGTCGTGCAGTCGATTACAGCAGACCGGGTCATGTGTAGCACCTTCTCTAGTCATGCCATACCAAGGCTATTGTCGTGCAGTTGATTACAACAGACCGGGTCATGTGTAGCACCTTCTCTAGTCGTGCCATACCAAGGCTTTTGTCGTGCAGTTGATTACAGCAGACCGGGTCATGTGTAGCACCTTCTCTAGTCATGCCATACCAAGGCTATTGTCGTGCAGTTGATAACAACAGATCGGGTCATGTGTAGCACCTTCTCTAGTCGTGCCATAGCAAGGCTATTGTCGTGCAGTTGATTACAGCAGACCGGGTCATGTGTAGCACCTTCTCTAGTCATGCCATACCAAGGCTATTGTCATGCAGTTGAATACAACAGACCGGGTCATGTGTAGCACCTTCTCTAGTCGTGCCATACCAAGGCTATTGTCGTGCAGTTGATAACAACAGTCCGGGTCATGTGTAGCACTTTCTCTAGTCGTGCCATAGCAAGGCTATTGTCGTGCAGTTGATTACAACAGATCGGGTCATGTGTAGCACCTTCTCTAGTCATGCCATACCAAGGCTATTGTTGTGCAATTGATTACAGCGGACCGTGTCATGTGTAGCACCTTCTCTAGTCATGCCATAGCAAGGATACTGTCGTGCAGTTGATTACAACAGACCGGGTCATGTGTAGCACCTTCTCTAGTCATGCCATACCAAGGCTATTGTCGTGCAGTTGATTACAACAGATCGGGTCATGTGTAGCACCTTCTCTAGTCGTGCCATACCAAGGCTATTGTCGTGCAGTTGATAACAACAGACCGGGTCATGTGTAGCACTTTCTCTAGTCGTGCCATAGCAAGGCTATTGTCGTGCAGTTGATTACAACAGATCGGGTCATGTGTAGCACCTTCTCTAGTCATGCCATACCAAGGCTATTGTTGTGCAATTGATTACAGCGGACCGTGTCATGTGTAGCACCTTCGCTAGTCATGCCATAGCAAGGCTATTGTTGTGCAGTTGATTACAGCAGACCGGGTCATGTGTAGCACCTTCTCTAGTCATGCCATACCAAGGCTATTGTCGTGCAGTTGATTATAACATATCGGGTCATGTGTAGCACCTTCTCTAGTCGTGCCATAGCAAGGCTATTGTCGTGCAGTTGATAACAACAGACCGGGTCATGTGTAGCAACTTCTCTAGTCGTGCTATAGCAATGCTATTGTCGTGCAGTTGATTACAACAGATCGGGTCATGTGTAGCACCTTCTCTAGTCGTGCCATAGCAAGGCTATTGTCGTGCAGTTGATTACAGCAGACCGGGTCATGTGTAGCACCTTCTCTAGTCATGCCATACCAAGGCTATTGTCGTGCAGTTGATTACAACAGACCGGGTCATGTGTAGCACCTTCTCTAGTCATGCCATACCAAGGCTATTGTCGTGCAGTTGATTACAACATACCGGGTCATGTGTAGCACCTTCTCTAGTCATGTCATAGCAAGGCTATTGTCATGCAGTTGATTACAGCAGATCGGGTTATGTGTAGCACCTTCTCTAGTCATGCCATAGCAAGGCTATTGTCGTGCAGTTGATTACAACAGACAGGGTCATGTGTAGCACCTTCTCTAGTCGTGCCATAGCAAGGCTATTGTCGTGCAGTTGATTACAACAGATCGGGTCATGTGTAGCACCTTCTCTAGTCGTGCCATAGCAAGGCTATTGTCGTGCAGTTGATTACAGCAGACCGGGTCATGTGTAGCACCTTCTCTAGTCATGCCATACCAAGGCTATTGTCGTGCAGTTGATTACAACAGACCGGGTCATGTGTAGAACCTTCTCTAGTCATGCCATACCAAGACTATTCTCGTGCAGTTGATTACAGCAGACCGGGTCATGTGTAGCACCTTCTCTAGTCATGCCATACCAAGGCTATTGTCGTGCAGTTGATTACAGCAGAACGGGTCATGTGTAGCACCTTCTCTAGTCATGCCATAGCAAGGCTATTGTCGTGCAGTTGATTCAGCAGACCGGGTCATTTGTAGCACCTTCTCTAGTCATGCCATAGCAAGGCTATTGTCGTGCAGTTGATTACAACAGACCGGGTCATGTGTAGCACCTTCTCTAGTCGTGCCATAGCAAAGCTATTGTCGTGCAGTTGATTACAGCAGACCGGGTCATGTGTAGCACCTTCTCTAGTCATGCAATAGCAAGGCTATTGTCGTGCAGCTGATTACAACAGACCGGGTCATGTGTAGTACCTTCTCTAGTCATGCCATACCAAGGCTATTGTCGTGCAGTTGATTACAACAGACCGGGTCATGTGTAGCACCTTCTCTAGTCATGTCATAGCAAGGCTATTGTCGTGCAGTTGATTACAGCAGACCGGGTCATGTGTAGCACCTTCTTTAGTCGTGCCATAGCAAGGCTATTGTCGTGCAGTTGATTCAGCAGACCGGGTCATTTGTAGCACCTTCTCTAGTCATGCCATAGCAAGGCTATTGTCGTGCAGTTGATTACAACAGACCGGGTCATGTGTAGCACCTTCTCTAGTCGTGCCATAGCAAAGCTATTGTCGTGCAGTTGATTACAGCAGACCGGGTCATGTGTAGCACCTTCTCTAGTCATGCAATAGCAAGGCTATTGTCGTGCAGCTGATTACAACAGACCGGGTCATGTGTAGTACCTTCTCTAGTCATGCCATACCAAGGCTATTGTCGTGCAGTTGATTACAACAGACCGGGTCATGTGTAGCACCTTCTCTAGTCATGTCATAGCAAGGCTATTGTCGTGCAGTTGATTACAGCAGACCGGGTCATGTGTAGCACCTTCTTTAGTCGTGCCATAGCAAGGCTATTGTCGTGCAGTTGATTACAGCAGACCGGGTCATGTGTAGCACCTTCTCTAGTCATGCCATAGCAAGGCTATTGTCGTGCAGCTGATTACAACAGACCGGGTCATGTGTAGTACCTTCTCTAGTCATGCCATACCAAGGCTATTGTCGTGCAGTTGATTACAACAGACCGGGTCATGTGTAGCACCTTCTCTAGTCATGTCATAGCAAGGCTATTGTCGTGCAGTTGATTACAGCAGACCGGGTCATGTGTAGCACCTTCTTTAGTCGTGCCATAGCAAGGCTATTGTCGTGCAGTTGATTACAGCAGACCGGGTCATGTGTAGCACCTTCTCTAGTCATGCCATACCAAGGCTATTGTCGTGCAGTTGATTACAACAGACCGGGTCATGTGTAGCACCTTCTCTAGTCATGCCATACCAAGGCTATTGTCGTGCAGTTGATTCAGCAGACCGGGTCATGTGTAGCACCTTCTCTAGTCATGCCATAGCAAGGCTATTGTCGTGCAGTTGAATACAACAGACCGGGTCATGTGTAGCACCTTCTCTAGTCGTGCCATAGCAAAGCTATTGTCGTGCAGTTGATTACAGCAGACCGGGTCATGTGTAGCACCTTCTCTAGTCATGCCATAGCAAGGCTATTGTCGTGCAGTTGATTACAACAGACCGGGTCATGTGTAGTACCTTCTCTAGTCGTGCTATAGCAAAGCTATTGTCGTGCAGTTGATTACAGCAGACCGGGTCATGTGTAGCAACTTTTCTAGTCGTGCCATAGCAAGGCTATTGTCGTGCAGTTGATTACAACAGACCGGGTCATGTGTAGCACCTTTTCTAGTCATGCCATACCAAGGCTATTGTCGTGCAGTTGATTACAGCAGACCGGGTCATGTGTAGCACCTTCTCTAGTCATGCCATACCAAGGCTATTGTCGTGCAGTTGATTACAACAGATCGGGTCATGTGTAGCACCTTCTCTAGTCGTGCCGTAGCAAGGCTATTGTCGTGCAGTTGATTACAATAGACCGGGTCATGTGTAGCACCTTCTCTAGTCATGCCATAGCAAGGCTATTGTCGTGCAGTTGATTACAGCAGACCGGGTCATGTGTAGCACCTTCTCTAGTCATGCCATACCAAGGCTATTGTCGTGCAGTTGATTACAACAGATCGGGTCATGTGTAGCACCTTCTCTAGTCGTGCCGTAGCAAGGCTATTGTCGTGCAGTTGATTACAATATACCGGGTCATGTGTAGCACCTTCTCTAGTCATGCCATAGCAAGGCTATTGTCGTGCAGTTGATAACAGCAGACTGGGTCATGTGTAGCACCTTCTCTATTCGTGCCATAGCAAGGCTATTGTCGTGCTGTTGATTACAGCAGACCGGGTCATGTGTAGCACCTTCTCTAGTCATGCCATAGCAAGGCTATTGTCGTGCAGTTGATTACAACAGACCGGGTCATGTGTAGCACCTTCTCTAGTAGTGCCATAGCAAGGCTATTGTCGTGCAGTTGATTACAGCAGACCGGGTCATGTTTAGCACCTTCTCTAGTCATGCCATACCAAGGCTATTGTCGTGCAGTTGATTACAGCAGACCGGGTCATGTGTAGCACCTTCTCTAGTCACAGCATATCCTGGCTATAGTCATACAGTTGATTACAACAGGCGACTTAATTTATAGCGCATCTCCTTTATTTATCTTTTTAAGTATTAACACAATGCTCATTTTGTTAATTTATAGATGCTTTATAAAATCGTTGCCTAAAATTCTACCTACATGTCCTTTTACTTGCCAATTTTTATCAAAAATGCCATAAAATTCAGTTCATATTCTTGTCTTAAAATGATACATACTGCAATATTTTAATAGCACATTTAAACTCCATAGGCGTAGGAGCTGGGGCGGGGCAGAGGCGCCCGGTCCCACAAATGTTCAGAGTGTGGTAGGGGTCAGAATATGCTTTATCCCACACCCTCTCCCAATAATTTGAAGAAAAAAATGGTTGGCGCTGAAAAATTACTTTTTTTCCTATATAATGTTGTATGTTTTGGTGTAATTGAGCGTCTTTTTATATTTTTGCTTTTGTTTTTGCTTGTCAAACATGTTGTGAAACATTTCCCCCTCCCCTCCCCCTCCCCCCGCCCCCACCCAATAACTGAAACATACTTTTTTTGATTGTCTAATATCTTTTGCAAACGGTTTGCCCCCTCACCACCAATAATTGAAACGTTTCTACGCCCATGAACTCGGTTTGAAACAATTATTATATGCATTTACCTGAATTAATTGGTTTTACGTAAAAGTTTTGGGCAATAGAAACAAAATTTTAAAATAACAGGCAACTAATTTAAAATGCTATTTAAATGGAATCGCGTAAAATTGAAATTCATTTTTAAATGCATACTTTTAAAATTACACTTTCATATAATTCAATCACGCATTTTTCATAATAGTTTCAAAAGTGTTACGTCATAAGCCTAATAGTCCATGGGCCAGAACGATATCCGGTACCATTTTGGTGGGCAAATTCTTACTATTGTCAATTTGGGGGCAATTTTATGGAGGTAAGGAAAATGTATTATAGCAATTTCAAAGTTACAGCTTTACATGATTTTAATGCGTTTTTAAACATAACCCCCTTGAAAAAAAATGAAAATCACAGAATGTCATAAAATGTCACTCAAAAAGTTTTTTTTAAATATTTTATGTATTTTCACTATTAATAATTATGTAAAACAGTTAACAGCCCCGAAATATGACAAGTACAATCAGTTTAAATGACCTTGTTTTCTTCTTTTTAGCCAAAAATCTCAATTTTACATGTAAATTTACCCCACCCACTTTTAGAGATTTTATACTTAACTTACAGATTTCCTGTTTGTTACATAAGCAATACACGTATGTGTTATTTTGAGACAATAAAGCATATTCTAAAAGAAAACAACAAGAATTTAAGCGTTTGTAATAAAAAAATTAAGTAAGCGATGGATAAAAGGACCCATTGAATTCTAAAATGAGTGCAATATTAAGTGATATTTTGGCGTTTATAAGCACATTACTTTGATATATATCACACTTGAAGTATTTTTTCGTATCTCAGTGACGAAATGTTCTCACAACAGATAAAAGTATGTTCAGTTTATTAAATACTGTTCTGTTTTAGGGTCAATTAATGACTTTACTTTGCTAAATGTGCATATCAAATTGCCCCACCCACTCAGGATTAAGATCAAAAACTATTCACATGGACAAAGATGAAAATTGCTACCAGTTTTAGTGTCAAATTGAAACTATTAACATGTTCTGAGTAAATGTTCAGGTAAAAAATGGAAATGAAAAATGCATGACAATAAATTCTAAATTTCATTACTTGGTGGTATTATAGCTTTACTTGATTTCTAATGTGTTTTATACAGTGTACATGTATAGGGGTAAAATACCGATTTTCCTCAAAAATGATATCTTCATTTATTAGCAACGGTGGATATATGACTAGAGTTTAAGTGTAAAATGTCAGATTTCTTACAATTTCTTTATAAATAGTATTGTGGAAATTAAAAACCTTTGGAAATAAAAGGAATACTTTAATAAGTATTTGAAAAGTTACTTCCCTTGTTAATAAATTGACCATTTATTATGCAGAGTAAAACTGTAAACAATTGCAGAAAATAACATGAAATAAAAAAAAGACAGCAATCAAATAAGGTAAAGATGTTTCTTATTAAATTTCAAAACTTTATCTTTTGTTTTTAACCCAAAGTGACCTCATAGTTTGCATATATCTGTTGTAAAGGTAAGTAAAAGCAGACCAACCTCATGAACATAAGCTAATGTCAATGACCTTGCAATGTTAGTATTTTAGTGTGGCAGAAAATGAAATCTAAAATAGTATCTCTACCATATTAACAAAATTTAATCTCAGTCTAGTATAAACTGTGTTGTACTGGTATGTATCTGGCAAAGAAATTAGTCAGTGGAATAATATAGGGTAGGTCCTGCTCGATTTTTTCATCCGAGGGAGACAACCACCTGAGGAAATTGTGAAAATGGTTATCTCTTGTGATTTCCTTTTAATGATTTTTTAACATATTATGCTTATGAAATATGATTAATCATTCATTGTGTTTCTTTTAAAATAAAAGTGTTCTTTATGATTTGATTTTATTGTTATTAGACTTTACAATAAAACGTACATAATATAACATGTACTTCTCTGTGCAGACTACTCGAATGTTCCTACCAAGGAAAAGATGATATGAACTTTGATCATGAGGTAGATTTTGATGACGAATAAATTGAAGAGGAAGACGAAATATTTGAGTAAATGGGTTGGATAAAGTTATTTTGAAGGATGTTGATGTGTCAATTTGAGCATTATATGACGATATTAAATATAAAACCAAGTGTGTATACAAACATTTATTTATACAGTTATACACAACATGTATTGATGTGTTAATGATCTGCCATATCAATGAACTTGTATGGAACGCCATGACTGTCTTATGATGTTGCCGATTAATATATGCAGTGCATTTCCCTTTATGTGTGGTAGATCTTTCATGATATGTAGTTTATTTTTTATTTATGTTTTAAATAAATCTTTATATGTCGTAGAAAAGTATTTATATGCAGTAGATTAATCAGTATATGCGATAGATAAGTCATTGTATGCAGTAGATAAACCATTATATGCTGTCCAGTTATTACTATATTCAGTAGTTTATCTAATATATATGAGGTCCTTTGAACATTCTATGAAGTAGGTTTGTATTTATATGCAGTGCTTCTGTTGACTTTATATATTTTAATATACGTGGTGGATACGTCTTTATATTCGGTGGTTTCAGTTGCATTATATTCGGTACAAACGGCTTTATACGTGGTGCATTTCTTATGATATGAAGTCCTTTTTCTGTTATATGCTGTGGTTTTTTCATTATGATAATGATGATGAGATCAATCAATTTTCATATGTTACGATTTTATAGATTGCGCATTTCCCGTTTCACTCAAACAAGCAACAGTCACAGGCCGATTTTTGAAACAGTAAATTTTACGTAATAATACGTAAAGCGCATTTCAATCACGATGATGACCAAACGTCTGATCTACGTTCTATAAAAAGATCTAGAAAAACAAAAATAATGTAATAACAAAACCCTCCGAACCCCACCACCTTCCCCACCCATTCCATTTTGTGTGCTCTTTTAGATTTTTTAGAATGTTCGTACCTGTGAAAATGTTTTAGGATAGAAGTAATGACTGGGAGAGTACACGTAAAAGCAAGTACGCACTTATAATTTATTTCACTCACCTGGGTGGGGATGGGGTTGTGGCAGCAACGGGAGTACCCAAGGAAATAGAGAAATGTTTAATTTCTACCCTAGGAGCAACACTTTACAGGGTAGTCCCCAATGTTGGTACTGTACCGGTTCCTTTCTTAAGTCAGTACCCCGGTGTAAATATCGTTGGTCTAAATGGGCTCTGCACGCAATATCCGTTCCTAACCGTTACGGGTAAAAAGTAACAGGAAAGGAAGTGCAAACCAGCAACAACAATTTTCAAATAATAATCAACAAATTTATGTAAATTGTACAATGAACAATATTCACTTGCAGAATACACATAACTTATACCAAATATTTCTAAAATCCGCTATTAGAATAAAGTCAAAAAATTATTGGCACATGCCCCTTAAATCCAATTTTATGTTAATTCATATCAACATCATCATTATAAACACTCATTCATAGGAAACATCTACCATTAAGGGTGGGGCGGGGTGAGGTGATGGGTGTGTCAGTTTTTCGAGTTTATATTTTTTGGTGAGTGGGATATTTTCGAAATTTTCCAGGGGACTGGGGTGTTGTAAAAAAATATTTTCTATAGGAGGTGATTTTTAGGTAAACGAGGTAATGAGGTCGGCTGGTAGGGAGTTTTGAGGTGTGTTGGGTGGCGGTAAAGGAAAAAGGTCCAGGGGATTTTTCCGAAATTTCAGAGATTTGTTTTATAATAAAATATCCATGGGGGTATTTGTAGATTTTCTAGTGGTTCGAGGTTTGAATAAACGCTCTTTTCAGGGTAGGTTTGTTTGAGGATATGTTTGAAGAAAAAAGTTTAAAGGGTATTTTGTTGACATTCTATGTGCGGGGTCTAAATCCAGAGGGTGGCGGTGGGGTGGTGGTAGTGCGAATAGTTTGGCTGGAACAGCTCATTCCTTTCAAATAGGAGTTAATTTCTGTCAAATCCTCGGTGTGTTAGTCCCACCGCCGCCGCCCCATCCCAACCTCGCAATCCCTCATTTTAAAAGTAAAAAATCAAATAGGGTAATACAGTTATATTCTATTTTCTTTTTATAATCAATTAAAAATAAATCAAACTTAGTATTTGCTATGTCATTTGCAAAATCATAGCTTCAATCTCAAATAAATACGCATACACATCTCCATACACATTCTATTAATACATGTAATAGACGCAGATAAATTGTATGACGTGTCTCACCCGATAATGTTTGACCAGTAAATGCCTTCTAGTTTGATCACGTTTTGTGAGTGCTGACAGTCGTCAATTTAAGGCTGTGTAGCAATATAAATCTTAGAAAACGATACATACATAGATTTATTTCGGCAAAAATAAAGATGTACATACATGGTTAAACAAGAAATCCGCGGATTCACATGTCTCGCCTAACGAAGGTTTGTAAACATTTTAATAACTAAAAACAATGGAGCTTACAGTTTGCTGAGGCACTATGAGAAAATGATGTAAATGTAACAATTAAAGTTACCGGGTATCTGCCATTTGCTTGGATGGTGAAGGTCACAGCCACATTTGCTTTTTGACACGTTGTGATGTATTACCCAAGAAACAACTATAAGCGAAGTTTGAAAGGTTTAATGAATAAAGTTTGAGAGAAAGTGACCTAAACGCAAATGTTGAAGGTAAACATTATTAAGTTACCTGTCAATTGCTTGGAGGGTCGAGGTCACATGCACATTTCTTTGTCAAGTTGCAATGTACCACTTGAAAGGTCTGTGCATACAATTTGTGAAAAAGTGAGCTAAACGCAATAGTTGAAGGTAAAAATTATAAGGTTATCTGCCATTTGCTTGGAGGGTCAAGGTCGCATCTACATTTGCTTTGTCACGTTGCAATGTATCACCCAAGATACAACTAAAAACAAAGTTTGAAAGGTGTAGTGCATACAGTTTGCAAGAAAGTGACCTAAACGCAAAATAATGTTGAAGGTAAAAATTATAAGGTTATCTTCCCCTTTATTGGAGGGTTAAGGTCACATCCACATTTGCTTTGTCACTTTGCAATGTACCACTCAATATACAGCTGTAAGCTACGTTTGAAAGGTCTAGTGGATACAGTTCGTGAAAAAGTGACCTCAATGCAAAAGTTGATGGTAAAACTTATTAAGTTATCTGCCCCTTGCTTGGAGGGTCAAGGTCACATCCACATTTGCTTTGTCATGTTGCAATATACCACCCAAGATACAACTATAAGCAAAGTTTGAAAGGTCTAGTGCATACAGTTTGGGAAAAAGTGACCTAAACGCAAAAGTTGAACGTAAAAACATACAAAACATGGTTATTCATTTTATATTTCACAGAAAAAAAATATGCGGAAGTATTTTATGTTAATAGCTGTAAAGATAATCAAATGGCAAAACAGGTTTCAAAATTTACGGTCGAATTTAAAGAAGTACCCCATTCTATTGTAAAAGTTGCATAAAAGAAATGTCATTGTAATAGTAATAACTGACAAGGTATTCAGAATAAAGTCAATTGGTTAAAATAATGAAATTGGAAATATTTTATAATGTATAGAAACATATGTCATTTACATCAAAAGGAAATGTTTTTGTGAAGAAAACAACTTTAATTTACCCCACCCACTTTATATTGTAATTCTAGTATAATTTGATGTTTAATTGTGCTTAAAGATGTTAAAAAATAAAAATAAGAATCAATTGCATCTGTAATTTAATTTGTTTAACAGAAGAATATAAATCAAATGAATCAGTTATACACATTTACACTTACTTGAGCTTCCCCATTATAAATTGGGTGGGTGGGGTAATTCCACAGCTAGTTAAAATTACTTTTTTGAACAGCCAATATGTTTATATAGAATAAATACATATTATATTGTTAATCATGTTCTACCTGGAATAAATATATAAATCAAATAAACCACTTATGTACATGTATACACTGGAATGATCCTATATAAATATTATTGTGTAAATATGGAAATTGGTAGTGTCGTGCCATCATCCATGTTACCAAAAGCAAATATCCCAAAATGGTTTTATTAAAGTATTCCTTTTATTTTCACAGGTTCTTAATTTCCACAATACTATTTATAAAGAAATTGTAAGAAATCTGACATTTTACACTTTAACACTAGTCATCTATCCACAGTTGCTTATAAATGAAGACATAATTTTTGAGGAAAGTTGGTATTTTACCCCTATACATGTACACTTTTAAAACACATTTGAAATCAAGTAAAGCTGTAATACCACTAAGTAATGACATTTAGAATTTATTGTCATGCATTTTTAATTTTCATTTACCTGAACATTTACTCAGAACATGATAATAGTTTCCATTTGACACTAAAACTGATATCAATGTTTACCTTTGTCCGTTTGAATAATTTTTGATCTTAATCCTAAGTGGGTGGGGCAATTTGATATGCAAATTTAACAAAGAAAAGTCATTAATTGACCATAAAACTGAACAGTATTTAATAAACTGAACATACTTTTATCTGTTGTTAGAACATTTCATCACTGAGATGCGAAAAAATACTACAAGTGTGATATATGTCAAAGTAATATCTTATAAATGTCAAAATATCACTTAATATTGCACTCATTTTAGAATTCAATGGTTTCTTTTATCCATCGCTTACTTAAAAAATGTATTACAAACACTTGAAATCTTGTTATTTTCTTTTAGTATATATTTTATTGTCTCAAAATAACACATTTGTGTATTGCTTATGTAACAAACAGAAAATCTGTAAGTTAAGTATAAAGTCTCTAAAAGTGGGTGGGGTAAATTTACATGTAAAATTGAGATTTTTGGCTAAAAAGAAGAAAACAAGGTCATTTAAACTGATTGTACTTGTCATATCTCGAGGCTGTTAACTGTTTTACATAATTATTAATAGCGAAAATACAGAAATTATTAAATATAACTTTTTGAGTCACATTTTAGGACATTCTCTGATTTTCAGTTTTTTCAAGGGGGTTATGTTTAAAAACGCATTAAAAATCATGTAAAGCTGTAACTTTGAAATTGCTATAATGTATTTTCCTTACCTCCATAAAATTGCCCCCAAATTGACAATTGTAAGAATTTGCCCACTAAAATGGTACCGGATTGTCAATTTAAGGGTTCTGGCCCAAGGTCTATAACACCTCTTGTACTCGAGTATTACGGTTTTTGAGTAGTAGTCGATGAGTTTTGTGTTGAACAGAAGATAGACCACGTTGGAAAAAGTGATGTATAAGTGTTTGCCATGATACGCAGATGACCCAAAAAGTTGAGCTAATAACACAACAAAAAACAACAACTTCTTAACAATATTTATTTAAGAATCATAGTTTAATCTCAGAAATCGTCAAACATATTCATAACAAGTGAAAAGTATGTTATTTATGTCTCTTTGGATATTCACTGAAGATTAAGTCGGCTGTCATTAAAACAGATGAATGCACACATATTATAAAGTCATGTATTAGTAATGAGACCGAAATAGTTCATGTTTTTTTCTATAAAGATCCAACTAAAAAAAAAAGTATATCATTTTTAATTTGTCGTTTTAAGAAATAAACTAGAGAGACGTGAACGTTAGTTCTAGGGCTAAACGCGAAACTATTTAACTGTTTTTTTTTCTGAAATTGAAAATGATATGTTTGCATAATCCATATCAGATACTGACCCTTTATAATTTCACAAAATATTAGAACTAGATTCTAGAATTTGGTGGAGAAAAATAAAAGTATCATATTACTGTATTTTTTCTTTTTATTGCGAAACTATTGTAACTCAGCTTTGAATCATTTAAAATAGTTTTGCATTTGTTTTTGATTAAATCTTTATATATGGGATTGTTTATAGCAAACAAAATCATATTGTTCCTTGCAAATTTATTTAAAATTATAATAATTTACATTAGTTTTGCTTTCAAAAATAATTTTATGCGATACTATTGTAAGTCAAATTTGATTCTCATTAAACTTTACAATATTTACATAATATTTATTCCAGATGAAGTTAATAATAACTGCTCTATGCTTCTTATGTGAAATATAAGTTAAATTAAAAATCAAAAAACTTTAAGGAGTTTTATTGCATACCATTCTCAGGTCATTAAATATTATTTGTATTAAAACGTGGTATTGAAAGTATGTAAGGTTGGTTTTTACTCATTTTAGCCTGAATCCACGTGGGATAACAGAAATTAGGGATATCAGTGGTTCTACAGAAGAATTACTAATTATTGCCAAGCCCTTTTTTGCCAAGCTTTGCAAATTGATATGAAAGAGTATGATAATGGACCTTTGGAAACGGCCGAACACGACACATACAACATATTGCAGTCTCGGTTTGATTGAGACTGTTCATGAACGGTAGCGAAATATGCTAGCTACCGCTCACGCCCTCTAGCCCCGGGTTGAGCAGAACTCAATATTCAATTGTTAAACTAAACTTAACCCGGGACTAGAGGGCGTAAGCGGTAGCTAGCATATTTCACTACCGTTCATGAACAATCTCAATCAAACCGAGACTGCAATATTTCGTATGTGTCGTGTTAGGCCGTTTCCAAAGGTCCACACTCATACTCTTTTAAAATAAAGATAACAAGAACTTAAGGGATTTCGGTTGCATACCATTCTTAGGTGTGTCCAAAATAAGCTTACTGCCTAAAACTATACTATCCAATAGTTTTCATTGAAGTATATAGTTTTTTAAAAAAATATCAGAAAAAATGTATCAATAACTGCTAAAAAATGTTAGTTACAATAGTTTCGCTCTGAAAAATTTCATCTACATCTTCAAATATTTAGCGCGAAACTATTTAAGTCAATATTTCTTAAATATCACAGAATCACATGAATCACGTGACTTATTTATTTTCTTCTCAAATCATAAATGAATACCATTTCTTTATTAGATGCCACAAAAAGACGTTCTTAAATGCATTTATGATGAAAATAAGTTGTTTTTGCTTCTCCTGTAAATTTTTCTAAAAGTGAGTTACAACAGTGTCGCGTTAAACCCTCGATTTGTTAACAAGATCCGTGAAATATATTTTGTATGATTAGATCACACTGATGCTGACATTTGAATAACTCACAATAAAATCAATACAGCTCGTTTCAAAATGGATACTATTTATGTTTCAAGATTGTCGATATTAAAGTAAACAATGCAAAGAAGTATTGCAAGCAATACATGTTCACATGGGTTTAACGGTGAATTCAATTATAGCAAAAACACTCAAAGCGTAAGTGTGGCAAGGCATCTTGCTTTGGTCTTGACGCATGGTCTTAGGGTGGAGAAACTATTTGCATAATGTTATTAGAATCTAATGGCGCGGACACCACAGTACGGCAATAAACTTCAAAATATAAATGTGACATTGACACTGACGGTGTGCTGCTAGCAATTTAGCAGACTCGTCCTCTTATTGTGGTGAACATGTCGAGGGCTCAGCGCAAAATTGTTCGATCTCCTTTTTTATTCATATGTAGTTAGAATAGTTTTGCGATCAGCCCTCGATGAGTGCATCATAGTTTTGCAATCCAATGGTAAATAAGGAAGTTATAGCCCGACAAGTACTTTTAAGCAATGACCTTCAAAGTACATATGTGACCTTGACCGTGAAGATAAGTATATAGCGTTAGTCGCGACACATCGTCTTATGGTCATGAACATTTATGGATACAATTATTAGAATTCAATGACAGATAAAGAAGTTGTAGCCCTGACACGAAATGATAATAACCCTCATTAACCTTCAAGTATATGTGTGACCTTGAACTTTAAGCAGTCAAAGATCGGACACGGAATATTAAGCAATAACCTTCAAAGTACATGCGTGACTCACCTTGGTGGTTGGCACTGCGACACATCGCGTCGTGGTGGGGAACATGTGTATATAATAGTATTAGGATCCAATAGCAGATAAAGTAGTTATAGCCCGGACACGAATTTCGGATTCCGTATGATTGTCATGGCCATCATGACCTGTGACATTCGTTCCCAAAAACAATAGTGTTTCTTCTCTGACCAATAGTTTATATACCGCAAAACCTTTTTTTTCTTCATATAATGTCATGGCGATCTTGAATTTTACCTGGTGACCCCAAAAGCGATACGGTTCTTCCTATAACATAGGGTATGCAACTCTGAAGTGTCATAAGTGGTGGTGTTATATTCTTACTACGTTATCACACATACTGCGTATTGTCATATAAAGTCATGGGGACCTTAACCCATTGATCCCAAAAATCAGTTCAATAGGATTCCTCCTCTAACACATGGCAATGTGATAAAACTTCATGATTGTGGATGTTACGGTTTCGAAGTTATTGCGTGGAATGCATATGTCTGTATAAGGTCATGGCGGCCTTCAGTTTTGACCTGACAACCCCAAAACTATTAGTGTTCCTACCTCATCTAGGGCAGTGTATCTAGATTCATGAGTATGGGTGTTATGGTTTCAAACTTAACAACCGAAATGTGTACAAATACAGACGAACAGGTGAGCGGACGGATAACTTCATACAATAATAAGTCATGTTTTCAAACAAGCGTATACAAATAAATACAAATCACCAATTATGAAGGTTATTTATGTTTTGATGGCCTGAACAAATAATGGGTATTAACAACATTCATAGTATGTTTCAGCTGCTTATTAAATGTACCATATAATAAACTAGGCCCCGTAAAACAAATACTTAATTATCATAAATGAAATAATTTGATTGGTAAAATCGAGGCTTTTTTCTGGCTAACATCATTAATTTTCATTCTTCATTCTGGTGTCGTGATCGTATTACAGTTTTATTCAATTATATATACACGTGCTATCAATGTAAACACTATATGAAAATAATAATGATTCAACATCAAAAACACAACGAGTACTCGTGTTTTTCATAAATTATAATTCAACCAAACTTAATATATACACGAGCATCTTTGTGTTTTACTTATATTGCCTATTAATGCTGCCTTGTTGGTTAGAGAATAGTTCATGGCGGGGATTTCTTTATTTACACTGTCCCGTTTTATTGGGTTGACAGTAGGGTAAGTGTGAGGTTTGGTGAACCCTAGAACCTGGTTTAAACCCCCAGAGGCCTTTTTTGCCACAGACCGTTCCAAGACGGTAGCCCTATTTTGTGTGTTTGTGTCTTATTTGGCATTTTATTCATCTTTAAATGTGTTCGTTGTTTCTTTGTGTGTTTGTGGTTGACTGTCGTCCTTGAATGTTGCTTTTCCTGTTCGGTTTTATATCTATATTTAATATGCTGCTTAGTTTATGCGTGTGTACATTTCATATGAAACTGAATACAGTATTAGTTTTTTTTCTTGTTTTGCTATTGGAGCCAATTACTCTTCTAGATCGCCTCGAGCCCGTTTCAATGTTAAAATGTGAAGTATCTGTACTCATTGATGTGTGATCCAAGTAAGTATATCCAATTAATGATAGGGGAATAGTCCTGTATGTAACCTCTAGAAAACCATTTAATTTCCTTATCTATGCAACAGATGTTTTTGCCACTGAGTTTGATAAACCATTAGGAAACCAGTATCAGTATTTAACATTGATGGCGAAAGACTTTAACATTGATGGACGTCACTTTCACAGGTCCAATCTCTTATTTTTAATTCTAGAAGTTCTTGATCCAACAGATTTTCTTGTAGTTTTTTTTATTTCCCTTGAGACTAATTGCCTAAGATCGTCTTTACTAGGAAATAATCGCCCATTAAGGCTATTTGGCATTTTCTCTCCAAACATATTTTTAACAAAGAGTAAAACGCTTCTTCTCATTTCTTGTATGTTGACAATACCCTCGGCCACAGTTTTTCTGATGTGATTTAGAACCCTATCGTGAATGGGCGCTTTCAGTGCTGCAGCCTGCAACCGAAAATATATAAATATATACATTTACAAATATACAATAACAAATACCTTTCATGACCTATGTAGTCTACTGTATGGCAATAGCCTGGGTATATTATGACTAAAGTACATACTATACATGACCTTGCCTTGAATTTACCAACCATTCTTGAGAATATTCTTAGACTTAAGCCCAAGTATGCAAATTTCAATCACACACATTTCTATAAGTTCAAAGGATAAACGTTCACAAGAAGCTGTTATGTATAAATATGATCAATTCTAATAAATAGCAAGTTCATATGATTGTTTATCTATGAAGGTCACGGGACTATTTGTGAATGATATTTTAGTACTTGAGCTCAAGTCTAAGAATAGTCCGGAGAATGGTTGGTGAATTCAAAGCTAGACTATTTTAATCTACCTAAGACAATGGCCATGGTATAGTATGACTGTACTATACATGACCAGGGCCCGTATTCATAAAGCAACTTAAGTGGAAAATATTACTTGTCAAAATATAAGATTTTACGTATTTTTAAATATCCTTATTAACCTCTCTTGGTCATTACAAACCATCTATTTTAAGATAAATATTTAGCTGTATGTTTTATTATCCATAACCTTATTAGCAACATTAAGAAGACATCTTAAATCGATAGAAAAGGGTGTTTAAAAAAATGATAAAATTTGACTTAATTTAAGATATTGCTAACAAGCTTTAAGAATACGGACCCGGGCCAATTGTTATCTACTGTAGGATATCGACCCGGGTATGTTATGACTATATTGGATATAGAGGATCTGACATGAGTTGTCATTTCATACAACATTTTATTAACCGAGTTCAGGAATTTGTTATTAAGCGAGCCTCCGGCGAGCTTAATAACAAATTCCTGGACGAGTTTACAAGAAACTACACATTATTGCTTGTGGTGAATCTACATACGGCGGACTGTTACCCTCACAGCATCGCCGATTCAGTGCTATATCCACGGACTCCACGGACTAAACGGGTGTTCCGGGACATTGACTAGACGAACGTACTGACACTGCACTGATTCGTCGCCTTGTATTACACATGGTTAATATCAGGAAATACTTAATGGGTATATTATACGGAATACAAGCAGTTCCATGTGATAAATTATTATACCTCATATAAAACGCCTATGCTAAATCCCCACAGTGTGTAATGTGTAATCCCCACAGTGTGTAATGTGTAATTTCTTACTAAATCCCCACAGTGTGTAATGTGTAATTTCTTACTATCTCACGCAAGGGTGATATAAGAGGGTGATAGTAAATCGTAGGGTGATAGTAAACAAATTATCACATGCGCAGAATGATGCGCGAACGGTTCGATTAAATTTTGCCGGTGTAACATTAAATTTTGACACGCGTTGAATTCTGACCCAGGGGTCATTTCTCAACGGATTGCGATTAAAATTTAAGGTTGAAAACTCACCCACCCTCTTTAATTAACGACCAGTCCACACATAAAATTATGACCCTCGTTGAAATCTGGCCGATAGGACCAATTCTCACCCTCCAGTCCTTTAAATCTGACATATATAGATGACTGACTATGCTTCACTTTCTCGTAATACAATCTTGTAGATCATTAGCAAATTAATAGGAACTACTAGTAACCCACAGGTGTTACATTAAATCTTAACGGACTTGCAGAAATTATTCCTAGAGATACTAACGTGGGATAAATCATTCTGTGTTCGGGAAGTAAACACTAAATTCTGACGAGCGCAAATCGTTTGAAGGCATAAATGCAGGTGCGCCGGGGCTGTATTCGATGCACATATTTTTGAGATCACCGCACCTAAATATATAATTATATTCAAAATGTTCTAAGATGTGAGGATCATCCATGCATTATATGAATTGAAAAGCCTATAACGTGTTTGGTACTTAAAATTTCGTTTTAGAACTTGTCTTAAATAACAATATGCCAGGCAACATGATGTTAACTACCACACAGGTGATGTCTACTTGTTCAAAACTCTTTCTTCGGGGGCTTTATGGAAGCACATTCTCGGTGGTGGATTGGACTGTTCCATTATTCGTATATATTCGGGTGGAGGAATTATACTACGTCGACAGACGGTTCTCCTTTCAAGGAGGTTTCGAGAGAGGAACATAGAACATATGGTTTCCTCCACGCAACAACAACAACAACAACAACAACATTGGCGACCTCTACAGACCAAAGTAAGCGTCATTTCTTTAGGCGTCAAACTATGTGTGTAAAATGATACCCCGATGGCCCTGGAGACATATACATAAGTATATATACTATAATTCTGTCTTAATTACCGCATACCTTCTTTATTTAAGAATATTACCAATGCATGATCTTGGTAAACAAGTTGGCGGTTCGAAAAAGAAGCTCAAGAAGTTCCAATAAGTATTGTATGGAGGTATGTGGCCAGATTTACGCAAGTAATCATTATGACCAGTAATTTTAAGGTCCCATGTATAAGGTATATACATGTAATCGCGCGAAACCCAGACCAGTACCTTATGGATTAAGGTCACCCTTACAGCTAAAATTTGCCAAATGGCGCCCCATAAGGTAATCTTTAAAAATATGCTTGCTTGCCGTTGCCGACCCTAAGATGAAAGGGTTGGGTACATATTTCATAGTAGTCGAACGCTACTGTACTCCCGGCGGAAGTTGTGTTTTGTGAATCGATGTAAAGGTGTAACACGCCCATTGATTGTTGCATTGAGTTGTGTGTGAATTAAAACTTAAATGCCATGTTGTCGTTCATATCTAGACCCAAATTTAAAATGAATAACTTACATTCTCATCACAAATGACACATATGCTGCCAAAAAATCCACGGAAAATGGGGGTCATATATCTTCTAAGAAAGAACTTGTCTCATGAATGAATGCGCCCTTTAAAAACATAAACACTGAGATGCCATAATATTGTATTCCTACACTCACTTCCATATAAGCAAAATAAATTAAAAACTCACAATTTTAACATGACAATGCTTGGAAAATGTAACAAATATATCAACAATGTGATATAAACCAAAAATAGCAATTTAAATTAGTGAAAATGCCTTTTTTTACAAAATGAAATGAGAATTATTTATTGACGCCATTATCTACCAAATGCCGACACTTCCTGCGTTGCAATGGGTGTGCTACACCTAAAGCGATGTTTGTGCGGTGTGACCTTGTTACTTTTTGGTAAGTTTAGTTATTTTGCGACCTTTTTAACAAGGTTTCTTGTCCACTGGCATATTTACATACTTTTGATGATGCCTCTTGCGTAAGTACGTTGATTGAAATGGCGTATAAAAGCAAAATAAATCAAATGAAAACATAGACAACAGGTGAAAATTGTGTCTACCGGGTGTAAACATTTGACCTAAAAACGTTCGATTTATAATTATTTTTATAAAACCTCACACAAACAATAATATTAAGATCTAAGAAAAGGGTACATTAGTATAGGTACACTCAGTTTTTTTGTTATTATAGCTATTTATTTTGTGGTTGAAATGGACCGTACTATCCATATTTATTATACTCATAGTTGCAGATTAAATCATGTTCAATATGAAACCGATAACGGAGACAGTTGATACATTTTTCATGTTTACGAATGTTTCTAACCCACCAATGTGGACTCAACCAATATATGTCAATCTAAAATAATTTCAATAAAAACTAACTGACATAGATTGAAAAGTCAATGAGTATCAGTGGTAACAGTTGTAACTGTCTGTCAGTTTATGCATTCATTTCTATGGGGTGAGTTGTCATGTAAATGTAACGGTTAAGTCCGTGCATATCCTATATTCTTTGAACATGACCTTATTGATATCGGTATAACATTATACTATTGCTCAGTGACTCACTGTCAAGTATAAATATAAAAAGAACTATAACTATTGAACAATCATGAATTTGCAACGCTGTGGGTCATATATACTATGATATACAGAATAAAATATTCTTAATACTTCTTTCTATTTCAGGCAGGTATGGATGAAATAAAATGCAACTGTTGTTCAAAGGGTTCACATGACTTTTCGGATATAATTGACCATTAAATTGCCTACCATAACACAGAAGAGCTGATATTTAAAGGAGCAGATATACAATGCATTACCATATTTTTCCATCAGATATAAAACAACAGAGCAAACTAATCACTCCTAAACATTTATTACAAACTGTGAACATTTCCAAAATTGCAGAATATTTCTTCCACCCGCTAAAAAAATCCAAAACTGTACTTCTACACTTAAGAAATGCACAAACAATGTTTTTGTCTTGCGCCTTGAAGAAGAAGGGTGTGGTTTGGATAAAATCAGTGATTTCTTTGATGAAACGTCGCGTTTGGATGATACGCAAAGTGAAAATATCCAGCCTGATGAAAATGTGTACCATTTGAGGACGATTTACAAATTCACGAGGAATAAAAGCGCATGTGACAACAATAAAAGTATCACAAAGAAACATTTATTTAGTTTATTAAAAGGATATTTGGAAATTATGTATACATGTATTGAACTGTATGTTATATGAATGTATGGCCGTAATATTGGAGTGAAATATACCAAATATGCATGTGTTAAATTGAACAGTTAAGCGATACAGTCAATGTATTTTATTATAGTTGCCATTCGTTAATATTAAGACGACATATGTGGCGATATTGAAAGTCATAAGTACATGTAATATCAGTGTTATATATACTCACCAAAAAAAAGTAACCCCTTTTTTTGCTGGGATTCCCATAGACCAGTTTTTGAGGGTGTAGGACAGCTTGAACAGCGCTTTAATTAAAACAGTGTTTCATGTTTTAAGCACACTTCACTGAGTGCTATGGAAACATTGAAGGGAGGTAATTTGATGATTTTTGATAATCAAAAGCTGCTACCTACACAATCGGTGTTGTGTTTTTCTGTGATTTTTTTCCGAAGGCAACGTATAGAGAATATTGCCTTGGACATTTGTAGATTTTATGTGTTTTTACTAAAAACGCATGGTTTAAGAAAAAGGGGGATAACTCCCTTATGTACTGAACTTTTCAAAATATTTTGTTCGGACTATTGGTGGTGGTCGATCTAATTATTCTATATACATTATTTATTATTTCCTTTTTGCTGTCTATATAATGGGGGAAATTTTTGCTTGGTGTACAATATGAATATGAATTCCATTATATTACATGATAGGGGGCGTCCGTGGCCGAGTGGTTAACGTCTCTGACTTGAAATCACTTGCCCCTCACCGCTGTAGGTTCGATCCCTCAGGGGCCTAGGAATCTTTATGTGAGGAAGCTATCCAGCTGGCTTGCGGAACGTCGGTGGTTCTACCCAGGTGCCCGCCCGTGCACGAAAATTGCCCGGAGGGGCACCTGGGGTCTTCCTCCACCAATGGAAGCTGGAAAGTCGCCATATGACCTTAGCTGTTGGTGCGACTATAAAATCCAATTCAATCCATATTACATGATACGCGTGTATGGCTTGATTGTGTTGACTAATACAACATCATATATTTTATGCCTTTTCATGACATTTTTTTTGAATTCTGTGAATGTAAGATGTTTAATAAAGATGTGTACTTATAAAGGAAGTCAGTGCGTCTTTCTTATCTGCAGTCATGAACCAGTAACAGCGTTTCATAATCCACTGTGAAATGGAGAAGAGTCCCAAGCCAACAATGCATATGTTACCAGCGGTAATAAAAAAAATATATATGCTAATAAAGAAGGCATGTATTTGAAATTCAATCTGCTACTAGCAGAAAACCTGCTACCACTCTAAATATTGCATGTTTACTCTGTTTGGATATGGTGGAGTGGTATTCGATGAAACATACTCATCAGATGAGATATTTTGATGAAGTAAAACATTGGTCACAAACTGTTTAAGGGCAAATGTCTGGTTGGAAAGCTAGAAAAGTATTCTTTCATTTTTGCAGTTCCCAGTATATATTGCCTAAACGACACGTCTGAACAATTGAACGATATTAAACTAAATATTCACTTGGTTTAAGTGTTATTAAAACTTTAGTTATTAGTGGCTCCATTAAAGGCATGTCGAGCGCGACATGCAAAACATGTCTGGGGAGAACCGTTTGATATAGAATTGATACAACAAAATATTGGATACTTATCACACACATAATTAGGCTAATTCAATCATATCTTAATATGCACATAAACGAAGTTTCTATTCGTATTTACGTACCTTTTTTAGATCGCATATGACTTTTCAGCACAACTACAATACAGTAGTTTACCAACTATGGTGACAGTGATGTTTTTTTGAGTACACCGTGTTTTGACAGAAACCTTTTCCTATCGTTATAATCTCACAAATAACAGCTAATGATCCCCACATTTTCAAGGTCTGTGGATTATTTCTAACATGACAGAATTCAAAAACGGATACAATCGTTCCTCGTTAGTACAAAATAAGCAATTCATTACAACAATTTTACGATTGTCAAGTGTTGTGGAAAGAAAACACACTGTTATTACATTATGCATTGTCAAAAACAAGTCTTTGTATATGCTAGAATACAATTAAGGATTCTGTAATAAACTGCAATCAACGATTTTCTGAAAATCTACCAATAAACAAGGTTATCAGATGTGGTGATATTGCGCTATATTTCAACACAACTTCCGTTGGGAGTACATTAGCGTTTGCCTACTGTGTATTTGTTTAACTTGATTGGTGTCGAGACCAATTAATTGATCTCCTAAGAACAACCCGGTCAAAATACTGAAAACAACTTAACGTATCCATCATTATATTTACGTTTGCTTTTGCTTTTGTTATATGCATGCACACCGCACGCATGCACGCACGCGCACACGCATACGTACACACAGCACGCACGCGAAACACGGATGAATGGATGGCTAGCTTAAGGTCATGCATCAACGTTGCTGTGTACGGTGCTGTGTAGTCAATTTTGACCCTGGACTTCTGGGTGACCTTTTTCAAGATCAAAACACTTGTCAGAAAAGACAACATCTTAAACTTTCGAGCATAACTTGTCAACCATTGGACAGATTCAGCTCATATTCACACACAACACCGGTACTCCTGTCAATAGTGTCTCACGTTGCCGTAGGCCTATGTATCAATTTTGACCTTGACGTTCATGGTGACTTTTTCAAGGTCAAAATCTTGCCAAAATGACACAAAAAAAAAGATCGCCATTTAATTTCTCAACCAGTTGATAAATTTAGTTCATATTCACAAACATTACTCATTGTCACTAATGCTTCTCATTGGTATATATTTACATTTCTAATGCATTTATAACGATGAATCTAATACGGTAGATGAATGAAAAACATTACGTTTGGATTGCTTCGGACATTTTCCATAAGGACGTTTCACTGGAAGCCGTATGAATATTCATCAGACGTTACCTTTGATTTCGACCAATGACGATACGACATTTACACGTAAAAACTGGTGCAAAGCTGTTCCGTAATGACGACGTACTGGTAAAACGCCGCGTATTACAATAGTTTTATTGTTATTTTAGTAACAAAACTATTACATTGTATTTAGTATTCAAAAAGTAATTGAAAAATGAAGGTAAAAATGTAATGTCAAGATAAGTTATAAATCGCAAACTTTTAGCTTTCATCGGGGTATGAAAAACATTTGATCTGTTAAATGTATACATTACATGAAATCCTTGGACTTCATGAACATTGAACAGCTTTAATGTTTTTCATACTCCGATGAAAGCTAAAAAACTTCGATTTATTCCGTAAATAACTTTTAACCTTGACCTTCAGAGTTATCTTTTTACAAGGTCAAAGCCTTGTCCAAAAATACTGGATGACCTTTTTCCAGGACACGGATTTTCATAAACAGAGGAGCGTTACGCCGTGTGTGCGGTGCGGTGTTATTGTTATACTAATTATGTTTTATGTCGATATTAACCTAACAAGTACAGTGTTCCGTTTGGACCATTACCCTTTTCACGGATAACCCTCTTTTCCATCCAACTTTGATTGCTCATTTCCATCCAAGTTATAGTACAAAACGAAACGGGGTCGCCGAGCCCTACAAGCTGCATTCGCGTGTTTGGTTTCGGCTCCATCGGTCAGACCGAGTTGGGTGGGTCGGAAGGGCTCGAACCTGCTTCCAGAGGGTGCCGAGTCGATGCCGGTCGAGTTTTGGGGAAACGCGACGGCATCATGCAGGCCACGGTGAGCCTGTTTCAACGACACCTTGAACGACCACATAGCCCTCGGAGTTCCCGTGATATGCTATTTTGTACTGTAACTTGGATGGAAATGAGCAAAATGTCGGATGGAAAAGAGGGTTATGGCTTGATGGACGATGGTACAATGATGAAACCTTGATGGAACTATGACTAAAGCATGATGATACGATGGTGAAACTGTGATGATACGATGGTGAAAGCGCGATGTAACATTGTGATTTCACCATCGTACTATCATGGTTTCATTTCCATCGCGATTTCACGTATCATCGTATCATCGCGCTTCATTGATTGTGTTTTTCTTCTGATCTTTACCATTTTGTGTGTGATACATAAACCAGCACGTTGTACTTTCATCACTGTACCAGTCAGTCAGTCAGTCAGTCAGTCAGTCACTCAATCAGTCAATTCTTGTTTGATATACTGTACATATATGAAATGTGTAATATATAATCGCCATTATTCCGTAATCCGTAATGTAATAAAAGTACTTAAAGTGCGAATCTACACGATGATGAAACCGAGGTGATGAGAAAACCACGATGATACGATCATCTAATCACCACTACCTAATTTGAAAATTATCCCATGTAGTAAATGTGCATAAATTTCACGTGCAAAAATTCGAAAGGTTCTGTTATGGTGAAAGGCAATAATAGTACGCACAAATGAAAGTACAGTCTGGACATTGCAGAAAGGTTAGTCATTACAAAATCGAATGAAGTGTACCAATAGTTACAGCAACTATCACAAGCTGACTTCTATGGTGATGTGATTTATAAACTTCGTAAGATTCTTGGTCATGATCACTTTCATACTATCTTTGTTAAACTTGTTAAAAAAGTTTATCTAAAGAGGTTAAGACCCTATCATTTTGCAACGTACTTCATGCTTGGTGGTGGACCCTTTTACAGTTCGCCACTATGCTTTCCTCTTTAATTGTACGATGACCGGACAGGCTGTCGACACTATGATAACGCCCTTGTCTATGATCTTTCCTGTCGTGCCCTTAATGGTTTATTCTCTTGTTGCTCTGGCTTCTGCCAAGTCATTGAGTACCTTCATTGTGGCTTTCTAGGCTATTGTTTTTCTTTGTATTATATTTACACGAGCATATTTGTGTTTTACTTATATTGCCTATTGATGCTGCCTTGTTGGTTAGAGATTATATCATGGCGGGGATTTCTTTATTTACACTGTCCTGTTTTAATGGGATGAAAGTAGGGTAGGTGTGAGGTTTGGTGCACCCTAGAACCGGTTTAAACCCCCAGTGGCCTTTGTTGCCACTGACCGTTCCAAGACGGTAGCCCTATTGTCAACCCTTTTGTGTTGGTGATGTCGTTTGCATTTATTATTACTTTTGCCTTCTCGTTTGTCTGTTTGCGTGTTTGTTTTTGTGTTTTGTGGTTGACTGTCGTCCTTGAATGCTGCTTTCCCCGTCCGATATTTTTTATCTTTCTTTGCTATGTGATTCCTCGTCATATTTGGCAGACGAAGCAAGTTTTTGTATTTTTACATCGGTACTGTACAACAATCCTAGTTACTTCTGTGATTAAGTAAACACTAACTAACATGTCAGCAATCTTTAGAAGAGAAAACACGAAGTGTTTATACACAAGATGAAAGAAATGATATCTCATGTAGACACTCCATACCATTTTGTTTTATTTTGACAAGCAGATTTCCTCCCAAAAGTAGTTCTAAAATGCAGGTATGGTGGCCCAAAAAGAAACTATCACTATGTTAAATTACATGTATTACAAATGATATTCCTCACGATATAAACTGGTCCATGACATGGTCCATATCATGCAATTTGACGAATTTAGAGGAGTAGTTGCCAACAACTTTTATTGACAAACCGACGATATATAACTCACATTGGCCGAATATCGGCTAATCTTTGATCAGTAGAAGTAAAAATAAAAACACAAAGTATTTTGTTTAAACAACAAACAAAGATCTTTTGTGGTATCCCCATAATTAACACACTAATAATTCCAACTTGAAATAATTTCAATCAATGACTTTAGTATCATTATTATAATTACTATTTGTTTAATATTAAACAAAAATAATCAAACGAGAAGATGATGTGTCGAATGTGTCGCCGTACTTTTTTCAAAACACAAAATCTCGTGAAATTGCTGGAGCGATTTACTAAGAAACGTGTTGTTTATTTTTGATAATAAAATCTAAAAACTTCCATACGTACCTTATTTGGACAGATCGCACAAAATTAACCACATTTATTTACACGAGCATATTTGTGTTTTACTTATATTGGCTATAGATGCTGCCTTGTTGGTTAGAGATTAGATCATGACGGGGATTTCTTTATTTACACTGTCCTGTTTTAATGGGATGACAGTAGGGTAAGTGTGAGGTTTGGTGCACCCTAGAACCGGTTTAAACCCCCAGTGGCCTACTTTGCCACTGACCGTTCCAAGGCGGTAGCCCTATTGTCAACCATTTTGTGTTTGTGATGTCGTTTGCATTTAATATTACTTTTGCCTTCTTGTTTGTCTGTTTGCGTGTTTGTTTCTGTGTTTTGTGGTTGACTATCCTCTTTGAATGCTACTTTCCCTGTCCCATCTTTTTATATATCTTTCTACTTTATAATTACCATAGGAGTATTTTAGAAATTGATATGTACCTTAAAAGGAGTTCATATTCTCTTAATATCTTTTGAAAAACCTCTTGCATGACATTTCATTTTGAACCTAAGTCGTTATAACTATTTCCGGATAGTATTGCCAGTAGGAAAACATTCCCATTTGTTTATATTTAGCTTAAAAACCTTAAAAAACTACAAATTAATGTTTATTTCTTCCACTTTATATTGAACATAAATAATTAAACAGAAATATACTAAAATTATATAAGCAATATTTCAACTGAATTTTATAGGTAATCATTGTTTTTTTTTACGTATCAGTAATGCTGCAATGTGTATTTAAGTACGTATTTAAGTTGGGCGACGATTGTCACGGAATATGTTCGTTAAATCTATATTTCTGGTTTGTTTACATTTTTGATGAATGAACAAAATGGATGTACAAAATTTGGCAACACCACCACACTTATTTACGAATTACTAAGGATGTACGTGAAGTTAAGGTAAAAAGCTCCAAAACATTGTGTCATATCTGTGTAAGAACAGTTCACAAGTGCATAAAATATGTACGGTTAAGTAGATTGGACGCATGTTTTAATCACTATTGTTTTTTATTTAATATTTATTATGCAATTAGTAAAATAATTTTAATTTGTAATGCTTTTAATTTACTCTCACCTTAAACATTTAGCAGAAAATATGAGCTTTGGTTAAGGAAAATCTTTAGTGAAAGAAAACAATCCTATATTGCTTTTAACCACACACCCACCCACTTTGTAAAGTATGCGTACCCTTAAGGCACATACACCTTGTTGGTTGCAAACCAAAGTCTGGTTTGATATCATGTACTTTCTATATAGGCGAGGAATGGAAAACTTGAGGCAAATGAAAAATCTACATTTGTCATTACATCAGATCCTAGCGGTGTTGAATATGTGTACCAGGAAAATAGATGAATCAGACAGACAAAAACCATAGGTAAGGTATATATTATTGTCTTGTCCATTAGGAGATAGCGCCTCTATTTATATTAAATTATGAAAACATGCTTTAAAATATTTAACCTCTTAGTAACATGAGTTGATGCGGTCGTCACAATACAGTATCCAATTATGTTACACAGCTTATACAAATCATTCTCAATGGTGTGAGTGACAGCATTGCGTGGCCTTTGTTTGATAGGAACCCGGGGAAATTCACTTGTCCGTGCTGGCAACCACCGTAGCATCAGACCGTGCCCAGACGGAGATCACTCGGATAATTAAAAACAAACGCACACAGTTGCTATGATTGTTTCTGAATAATTTGCACTTATGATACGGACGAGTGGCCTAAAATATGTAAGCTTGTGGTATTTTTTGCTAATTTAAAATAGGAACTAAATATTAGTGATTTGATATTTATTTCAGGTCAGTGAACAATGATGACACCATTGGAGAGGCAAGGATGTATTCTGTTCCGGAATCTCCTATGTGTCCAGTCATGTCGTTCAGAAAATACTTACAGAAGATTGATGACCTATGAGAGCGACCCATGGAGCCGTTCGAGAAAGACCCCTTAGAAAGAATACATTGTCAAATATTTTAAACTTAAGAACTTTCTAAATTATATACAAACGACAGTGTTAGAGCGACCTCTATCACTGCCGTGGAAAACGCTGGTATTGAAACAAGGCACATCATGCGTGCCTCTGGCATCGCTCCGAGTCGTCTATTCGCAGTTACGCTTGTAGATTAAATGAAACAAAAAAGCGTGAAATGTCGTTTTGTCTAAAAAAAGCGTTATCATATGACCAGAAGGAGAATGTTAGTGAAAATGTCAGTACCACTACCAGTAATAAGTAATAACTGGTAACAGGAACTCTTTATAACAGAATGAAATTTAGAGATTGATTAATATGGTAATATAATTGTCGGAATTAAATCAAGTGATTTGTGTTTCATTCAATGTTTTTAGTCTTCTGCTGAAATGAAAATGCAGTCATGAGAGTTTCTCAAAAGTACCGGTTTGTGTTTGTGGAAATTAATTTCCTGATATCGTCCATGTTTTGCTTATAGTTATTCATCACTGACGATGACTGTGTTCCAAAAAAATTGTGTAATGTACATGGGCCGGACTGTTGTTTTCAGTTGCATTGTAATGGCCTGGCTATCAGATACTATGCATGACCGGACCGGTTGTATCCTACTGCATGCCAATGGTCTATGTATGATATGCCCAAAGGAGCTGCTATACGTGACCCGGCCTGTTGTAATCTACTGTATGACTCTGACCTGGGTATGATATGACCAAAGGAGCTGATGTACATGACCTGGGCTGTTGTAATCTACTGTATGGCAATGGCCTGGATATGGTATAACTAAAGGAGCTGATATACATGATCTGGGCTGTTGTAATCTACTGTATGACAATGGCCTTGGTATGGTATGACTAAAGGAGCTGACCTGGGCTGTTGTAATCTACTGAATGGCTCTGGCCTGGGTATGATATGACTAAAGGAGCTGATATACATGATTCGGCTTGGTGTACTCTACTGTATGACTCTGGCCTGGGTATGGTTTGCCTAAAGGAGCTGAAATACATGACCTTGGCTGTTGTAATCTACTGTATGACGATGGCCTGGGTATGGTATGACTAAAGGAGATGACATACATGACCTGGGCTATTGTAATCTACTGTATGACTCTGGCCTGGATATGGTATGACTAAAGGAGATGATATACATGACCTGGGCTGTTGTAATCTACTGTATGACGCTGGCCTGGGTATGGTATGACTAAAGGAGATGATATACATGACCTGGGCTGTTGTAATCTACTGTATGACGCTGGCCTGGATATGGTATGACTAAAGGAGATGATATACATGACCTGGGCTGTTGTAATCTACTGTATGACTCTGGCCTGGATATGGTATGCCTAAAGGAGCTGCAATACATGACCTGGGCTGTTGTAATCTACTGTATGACTCTGGCCTGGATATGGTATGACTAAAGGAGATGATATACATGACCTTGGCTGTTGTAAGCTACTGTATGACTCTGGCCTGGATATGGTATTACTAAAGGAGATGATATACATGACCTGGGCTGTTGTAATCCACTGTATGACAATGGCCTGGATATGGTATGACTAAAGGAGATGATATACATGACCTGGGCTGTTGTAATCTACTGTATGACTCTGACCTGGATATGGTATGACTAAAGGAGATGATAAACATGACCTGGGCTGTTGTAATCTACTGTATGACTCTGGCTTGGATATGGTATGACTAAAGGAGATGATATACATGACCTGGGCTGTTGTAATCTACTGTATGACTCTGGCCTGGATATGGTATGGCTAAAGGAGATGATATACATGACCTGGGCTGTTGTAATCTACTGTATGACGCTGGCCTGAATATGGTATGACTAAAGGAGATGATATACATGACCTGGGCTGTTGTAATCTACTGTATGACGCTGGCCTGGGTATGATATGCCTAAAGGAGCTGCAATACATGACCTGGGCTGTTATAATCTACTGTATGATTCTGGCCTGGATATGGTATGACTAAAGGAGCTGCAATACATGACCTGGGCTGTTGTAATCTACTGTATGACTCTGGCCTGGATATGGTATGACTAAAAGAGATGATATACATGACCTGGGCTGTTGTAATCTACTGTATGACGCTGGCCTGGTATGGTATGACTAAAGGAGCTGCAATACATGACCTGGGCTTTTGTAATCTACTGTATGACTCTGGCCTGGATATGGTATGACTAAAGGAGATGATATACATGACCTGGACTGTTGTAATCTACTGTATGACGCTGGCCTGGACATGGTATGACAAAAGGAGATGATATACATGACCTTGGCTGTTGTAATCTACTGTATGACGCTGGCCTGGATATGGTATGACAAAAGGAGATGATATACATGACCTTGGCTGTTGTAATCTACTGTATGACGCTGGCCTGGATATGGTATGCCTAAAGGAGCTGATATACATGACCTGGGCTGTTGTAATCTACTGTATGACGCTGGCCTGGACATGGTATGACAAAAGGAGATGATATACATGACCTTGGCTGTTGTAATCTACTGTATGACGCTGGCCTGGTATGGTATGACTAAAGGAGCTGCAATACATGACCTGGGCTGTTGTAATCTACTGTATGACTCTGGCCTGGATATGGTATGACTAAAGGAGATGATATACATGACCTTGGCTGTTGTAATCTACTGTATGACTCTGGCCTGGATATGGTATGACTAAAGGAGATGATATACATGACCTTGACTGTTGTAATCTACTGTATGACGCTGGCCTGGATATGGTATGACTAAAGAAGATGATATACATGACCTTGGCTGTTGTAATCTACTGTATGGCGCTGGCCTGGATATGGTATGACTAAAGGAGATGATATACATGACCTGGGCTGTTGTAATCTAACGTATGACTCTGGCCTGGATATGGTATGCCTAAAGGAGCTGCAATACATGACCTGGGCTGTTGTAACCTACTGTATGACTCTGGCCTGGATATGGTATGACTAAAGGAGATGATATACATGACCTTGGCTGTTGTAATCTACTGTATGACTCTGGCCTGGATATGGTATGACTAAAGGAGATGATATACATGACCTGGGCTGTTGTAATCTACTGTATGACTCTGGCCTGGATATGGTATGACTAAAGGAGATGATATACATGACCTTGGCTGTTGTAATCTACTGTATGACTCTGGCCTGGATATGGTATGCCTAAAGGAGCTGCAATACATGACCTGGGCTGTTGTAATCTACTGTATGACTCTGGCCTGGATATGGTATGACTAAAGGAGATGATATACATGACCTGGGCTGTTGTAATCTACTGTATGACGCTGGCCTGGGTATGGTATGACTAAAGGAGCTGCAATACATGACCTGGGCTGTTGTAATCTACTGTATGACTCTGGCCTGGATATGGTATGACTAAAGGAGATGATATACATGACCTGGACTGTTGTAATCTACTGTATGACGCTTGCCTGGACATGGTATGACAAAGGGAGATGATATACATGACCTTGGCTGTTGTAATCTACTGTATGACGCTGGCCTGGATATGGTATGACTAAAGGAGATGATATACATGACCTGGGCTGTTGTAATCTACTGTATGACTCTGGCCTGGATATGGTATGCCTAAAGGAGCTGCAATACATGACCTGGGCTGTTGTAATCTACTGTATGACTCTGGCCTGGATATGGTATGACTAAAGGAGATGATTTACATGACCTTGGCTGTTGTAATCTACTGTATGACTCTGGCCTGGATATGGTATGACTATAGGAGATGATATACATGACCTTGACTGTTGTAATCTACTGTATGACGCTGGCCTGGATATGGTATGACTAAAGAAGTTGATATACATGACCTTGGCTGTTGTAATCTACTGTATGGCGCTGGCCTGGATATGGTATGACTAAAGGAGATGATATACATGACCTGGGCTGTTGTAATCTACTGTATGACTCTGGCGTGGATATGGTATGCCTAAAGGAGCTGCAATACATGACCTGGGCTGTTGTAACCTACTGTAAGACTCTGGCCTGGATATGGTATGACTAAAGGAGATGATATACATGACCTTGGCTGTTGTAATCTACTGTATGACTCTGGCCTGGATATGGTATGACTAAAGGAGATGATATACCTGACCTGGGCTGTTGTAATCTACTGTATGACTCTGGCCTGGATATGGTATGACTAAAGGAGATGATATACATGACCTTGGCTGTTGTAATCTACTGTATGACTCTGGCCTGGATATGGTATGACTAAAGGAGATGATATACATGACCTGGGCTGTTGTAATCCACTGTATGACAATGGCCTGGATATGGTATGACTAAAGGAGATGAAATAACTGGACCCGGCCTGTTGAATCAACTGTATGACTCTGGCCTGGGTATAGAATGACTAAAGGAGAATATACATGACCCGGTATGTTATAATCAACTGTACAACAATAACCTGGGTATAGAATGACTAAAGGAGGTGCTACACATGACCCGGCTTATTGTACTCTACTGTATGACAATGGCCTGGGTAAAGTACAGCTAAAGGAAATGCTATACATGACCCGGCCTGTTGTACTCTACTGTATGACAATGGCCTAGGTTTGGTACAGCTAAATGAGATACTATACATGACTCGGCCTGTTGTAGTCAACTGTATAACAATGGTCTGGGTGTGGTATGACTAAACGGGATGCTATGCATGACCTGGCCCGTTGTAATCTGCTATGTGACAATAGCCTGGTTATGGACTAAAGGAGAAGCTATACATGAACTGGTCTGTTGTAATATACTATATTACAATGGACCGGGTATGTTACGACTATAACAACTACTATAAATGACCGGGCCTGTTGTAATCTACTATATTACCACTACTATAAATGACCGGGCCTGTTGTAATCTACTATATTACAACTACTATAAATGACCGAGCCTGTTGTAATCTACTATATTACAATGGACCGGGTATGTTACGACTATAACAAATACTATAAATGACCGGGCCTGACCGGGCCTGTTGTAATCTACTATATTATAATGGCTTGGGTAATTAATGACCATAAAAAATACTATAAATGATTGGACCTGTTGTAATCTACTATATTACAATGGCCTGGGTATGTTATGACTATAACAAATACTATAAATGACCGGGTCCGTTGAAATCTACTATATTACAATGGCCTGGGTATGTTATGTCTATAACAACTACTATAAATGATCGGACCTGCTGTAATCTACTATATTACAATGGCTTGGGTATGTTATGACCATAACAAATATTATAAATGATTGGACCTGTTATAATCTAATATATTACAATGGCATGGGTATGTAATGACTATAACAAATACTATAAATGACCGAGCCTGTTGTAATCTACTATATTACAATGGCTTGGGTATGTTATGACCATAACAAATACTAGAAATGACCGGGTCTGTTGTAATCTACTATATTACAATGGCCTGGGTATGTTATGACTATAACAAATACTATAAATGACCGTGCCTGTTGTACCCCACCCCCACCTAATTGGTCTGATCGGCAATCGCCGTCACAAACAATATTATTGGGGAACTGAAAGAGTGATCTCAAAGCAGATGGTCTCTCTAACAGACTTGACTATTTTGTAATAGTTTGTTTTGTCCACATTCTTAAAAAAACACTAAATCACAGAAAAATACTATAAATGATTGGACCTGTTGTAATCTACTATATTACAATGGCCTGGGTATGTTATGACTATAATAAATACTATAAATGACCGGGTCTGTTGAAATCTACTATATTACAATGGCCTGGGTATGTTATGTCTATAACAACTACTATAAATGATCGGACCTGCTGTAATCTACTATATTACAATGGCTTGGGTATGTTATGACCATAACAAATACTATAAATGATTGGACCTGTTATAATCTAATATATTACAATGGCATGGGTATGTAATGACTATAACAAATACTATAAATGACCGAGCCTGTTGTAATCTACTATATTACAATGGCTTGGGTATGTTATGACCATAACAAATACTAGAAATGACCGGGTCTGTTGTAATCTACTATATTACAATGGCCTGGGTATGTTATGACTATAACAAATACTATAAATGACCGTGCCTGTTGTACCCCACCCCCACCTAATTGGTCTGATCGGCAATCGCCGTCACAAACAATATTATTGGGGAACTGAAAGAGTGATCTCAAAGCAGATGGTCTCTCTAACAGACTTGACTATTTTGTAATAGTTTGTTTTGTCCACATTCTTAAAAAAACACTAAATCACAGAATATTGGTCTGATCGGCGATCGCCGTCACAAACAATATTATTGGGGAACTGAAAAAGTGATCTCAAAGCAGATGGTCTCTCTAACAGACTTGTCTATTTTGTAATAGTTTGTTTTGTCCACATTCTTAAAAAAACACTAAATCACAGAATATTGGTCTGATCGGCGATCGCCGTCACAAACAATATTATTGGGGAACTGAAAAAGTGATCTCAAAGCAGATGGTCTCTCTAACAGACTTGACTATTTTGTAATAGTTTGTTTTGTCTACATTCTTAAAAAAACACTTAATCACACTCATACATATACTAACAACTGCATCAGTTTGATTCTGTTTAAAACATAATGAGATTTATTTTATCAACCGATTCATCTCCTTCTTAGTTAAGTGTTCAAATATACAATGTGTTGAAGAGGATGTCAGTTGGAAACATCAATATTTGTTCACACTTTTAACATGATTCATTACAAATGCGCAACGTATTTCTATAAAGCTAGCTGGTATTCATTATTTTATTTTTATGTTACAAAACGCTTATTACTGGATACCAAATTGCTTTTATGTGTTGCTTTGATTGAATTGGGTTGCAAGGGAAATCATGCAACAATTTATATATTCTGGAAAATAAACAATTAAGAAACTGATTCAGACATTTTGTGAGCATGGGCCAGTTACACACTAGCACATTGAATCTAAAAAGAAAATGTGGAAACATAATTGTTGGGCTTCTTTTTCTTCGTCTGCCAGAAATTGAATTAACCTAAAATTAACCTAAAATAAATTTAATTAACCTAAAAATATAAGCTATTTTACGTCACATTTTTCGTCACACTACACATAATTTCGCACATAAATGCTCAGTCCTATGGCTCTCTCTCAGGTTATGCCTTTCAGATTATTAGGAGGGGGTGGGTGGGAGTGAACCGACCCGGCCAATGCCAACCCTCTATAATAACAAATTAAATACAATATATATACTGATGTTCTGTATGGCCTGTGTATGTTATGACTATAGAAGATACTGTATAAAAATGACTCCATACAAACGGTCGTTTAAATGATGACATGGTTGACATAAGCTAATTTGAAGGTTGGAACATGTAGGTTGCGTGGGTGTGTGAATTGTGGAGGGGTGTTGTGAGGACACGATCGACAGAGATATGGGAGGACAAGTGAGATCGTGAGGGACACATGTCATCATACTGTACCTGCTATTGTCCCCACCTAATCTATTTATAAATAATCTATTTATGTCAATAATGTCTACGAAATATGAGGAAATAAGGTTAGTCCTGCAAGCTATAATGTAAGTCCATGGGAAAATTAACCTGTTTATTTGGTCAGCCTTGGTATAAAAAAGTAAATAATGTTTGGGACGAGGTAATACACATTACTAAATATATGTATATGTAATTGTTCATTTATAATTTATAGATTGGGCATATTCTATGTTGGGAATACAGCGGTGATGTTTTTAATAAAGGTTTATTGAATAGCACTAATTAAAAAACAACAAACTGTGTTTAGAAACTTTCTTTATATATAAGCAATAAGTGAAAATAGCACACATATAATAATGATACAAGACCTTAACTAACTGCTTAAGTAATTTCACCGCCTAAGAAATGATTGGTGTAAACAAATTAAAACTACAAGACCTCGGTCTGAGGGTGTAGCTTCTTTCTTAAAAAAACGCACAAGAAATGTTATCAATATTTAACAAGAGGCCCAAGAGGGCCTGTATTGTACCTATGCTTGGTACTGATCATTCCTGCCAAGTTTCACTGAAATCCAACCAAGGGTTCAGGAAAACTAGTCTGGATAAAGTTTGTGTATGAGGGGCCATACCTCTGTCAAAAATCATTTAACCGATGATACGCGCAACCTGACTTCTATGGTGATGTGATTTATAAACTTCGTAGGATTCTTGGTCATGATCACTTTCTTACTATCTTTGTTAAACTTGTTAAAAAGTTTATCAAAAGAGGTTATGACCCTATCATTTTGCAACGTACTGCATGCTTGGTGGTGGACCCTTTTACAGTTCGCCACTATGCTTTCCTCTTTAATTGTACGATGACCGGAGAGGCTGGGGACCCTATGATGACGCCTACCTAAAGCCCATTGGGACGGTGGTGTTTGATGTTTGTCCATGATCTTTCTTGTCGTGCCCTTAATGGTGTATTCTCTTACTGCTCTGGCTTCTGCCAAGTCATTGAATACCTTCATTGTGGCTTTCTAGGCTATTTTATTTTGTATTATATTTACACGAGCATATTTGTGTTTTACTTATATTGCCTATTGATGCTGCCTTGTTGGTTAGAGCTTAGATCATGGCGGGGATTTCTTTATTTACACTGTCCTGTTTTAATGGGATGACAGTAGGGTAAGTGTGAGGTTTGGTGCACCCTAGAACCGGTTTAAACCCCCAGTGGCCTACTTTGCCACTGACCGTTCCAAGGCGGTAGCCCTATTGTCAACCATTTTGTGTTTGTGATGTCGTTTGCATTTTTTTTAATTAATTTTGCATTTACGTTTGTCTGTTTGCGTGTTTGTTTTTGTGTTTTGTGGTTGACTGTCGTCCTTGAATGCTGCTTTCCCTGTCCGATATTTTCATCCTTCTTTATGGTTGACTGTCCTCCTTGAATGCTATTTTCCCTGTCCGATCTTTTTATATTTCTTGGTACTGATCATCCCTGCAAAGTTTTGTTGAAATCCGGCCAGCGGTTTCAGGCGAACTACCATAAGTCCGCCAAAAAGCATTCAACACGGCGATGATATGCACTACTAGGCCTGGTACTGATCATCCATAAAAAGTTTCGCTGAAATCCGGCCATGAGTTCAGAATAGACAAATCTCTATAAGATTTGTATATTAAAACCTTTAAAGGGTCATAACTCTGCCTAAAATCATTCAACTGGCACACGGCGACGTTATGCACAATATAGGCTAATAGGTACTGATCAACCCTGCAAACTTTCATTGAAATTCGTCCAAATGAATGCCCTATCGACGTAACGAGGCAAAATACAGCATTTTTAACTAAAGCAAGGGCCATAACTCTAGTGTTACTGATCCAATCTGGCTGGTTTTCAAACATGTCCGCAGTTTCATGAAAATATGAATGAAGAATTCTGATTGGTTCAGTGATAATGTAAAGGTCATTACATTCTCTGAACACACTGAGGTTTTACTGGACATTGAATAATGAGGTTCTTGAAACCCAGAAAACACAGAATTCTAATAATAAAATAATTCTAAAAGGATTCAATAGACTGTTTAAAATGAATGAGGAGTTAAGCACACAATATGTTGATCTACAGACGGACGCTAAAACCTGTAAAGATCAAATGCAAAATGAAGGTGCAAGGGTGCTGACGAGGCAAAATATAGCATTTTATAATTAAATCAAGGGCCATAACTATGGTGTTTATTATCCAATATTGGTGGTTTTCAAATCCCTCTGAGCTTTCATCAAAATTTAAATTCTGGCCAAGTTTGGTAAAGATTGGTAAATAATATCTTACAGTAACAGATACTTTTTATTTTATTAGTTATATGATTTATTCCTTATAACAAATAAGTCATAACTAATAGGTCATAACGAATAAGTCATAACGAATTAGTCATAACTAAGTGAATTACAGCTTTTGAAAGTATAAGATAGATTGGTCAGTATACTAAATAAACATATAGTAAATAACATATCAACGATATATCCACCATGTGTTCATTAACCCGCCCATAACAAATAGGTAATAACAAATAAGTAATAAGACATAAGTGGTAACTAATAAGTCATAACTAATAAGTCCCTCCAGAGCTTCCGTAGTTACGTCCTTGCATACGTCATCAACATCAGTATCAGGCAAAAAGTTATATATGGATATTTTTACTCATAAAATAAAATGTTGAGTCTTCGCAAACTTTACAGCTTAGAGTTATATATCA